>VZRN01006453.1:189937-280862 GCA_013397935.1 Dasyornis broadbenti
TTATATATATATATATATATATAAGGTGTGAAAATACATCACAAGATAGCCACAATAGAATACATATCGTCTGAGGGAAAGAGAAGGGAAAACATGTTTGTAGTTGCAAAAATTCTAGATCGCTTATTTTGTTTTGGAAAAAGTCTTGTTTTATCTTTGCCTCAAAGCTGACACAAGCAAATCACTCCAAGACATGTTCGTAAAAGGAGTGCAAATAAAGAGATGGTGAGACTTAGATTTATGGTGTTCAAAAACTATGAAAAGAATTTCCCTCTTTTCCTGCCTAAGGCAGAAAGAAAGGAGAAGAAAAGAAAACAAATCAAAAGAATTTTTTTAAGGGTCATAATTGCTGCTTGTGTTGAAAATGTGTGCAATTCTGTCTAAAAAATTTGAGCTGCTCATGACATTTGTTTAGGGATCTCTAACTCACGTGGTGAAAAGCATCTACCTTACCCTGCATCTTCCGCCATTTCCATGCCATTTGGTCAGGGTCTCCTTGCTGCCACCACTTCTGTCTAGGTGTTAAGGACCATGACATGCAAAGGTCCTTTTCGGCATTACTGAGGAAAGGTGAAAGGTGGGCATGTGTGTGTGAAAACAGGACAGACAGCTTAAAGTCAGACCCAGGCGCAGGGATGTAATCTTGAGAGAAACCTAGAGAGAATTCCTCTGGGTGAAAAAAGAGGGCTGGATCTCTATGTAGAGAAATGCCACATTTTTTTTCAGTCTGAAAAAGAAACAAAACAAAACAAAAACAAAAGCACAAAACCAAAAATAAAAGTACTAATGTTTTAAAGCAAATTTCCAAAGGGCTTTCAGTGGAACTTCAGACAAGAGCATTTGGGGTCTGCATTGATGGTCAAAAATGTGGAGAGACAAATGCTCGAGGAGTTTGTAGACTCAGAGGTGTGGCATGGGGGAACCCACAGAGTGCTACCAACCCCTGAATTTTCTTTATCCAACACACAAGCGCTGTGATCACAGAGCCACTGAATATTCATGGTAGTTGCTGGGTCTTCCAATTTTTTTAGAGGTCATGGTACTATTCTCCCTTGGAAAGGAACAACTGCTGAGAAAACAAACTTTCCCATAATTGAGAATTGTTGTCTGATGAGCCAGGCTGCCGCTTATTGCTATCTGATGCCTGTTGTATCCAGGGAAACTGCCTTTCCTCTTCTTTGCTAATACGTAGCAAGGCAGTATAGTGGTACTGGATGTTGGCACTAACTCCTCCTAAGTGACTGACTTCACTTTAAATTTTCTCTGCCAGCCTACAAGAGGAAAGCAATTATTTTTCTCTATTTCTCCTTCTTTGTTTCTTTTACTATTTGCTTTCTGATTTGTACGTATTTTTCTTTGTGAATCCATGGATGTAGATCTATGCTCCTTGCCTTTTCCCATGGAAAAATCCAGAAAATTCTGGGAACTAGGAGGATTAACCTTTATCTGGGCAATGCCTAGCAGACAAAACCCAGCAAACAGCATTTATGTTGTGGCTGTTTATTTTGACATGGCTCTTACTCTTTCTCTGTCACACCAGAGCACCCTCAAACATAATTTTTGCTTCAGAATGTGTACAAACTAAATATTTTTACCGAGGTAAGTGTTCTATTTTCACTTCACACATTCTCCAGGATCAGTAAAATATGAGTTGTTCCTCATTGACTTGGGAAATACCTTTGAAAGCTGTTTTTTCAATGCTTTCCTGTGAGTAACAGGCTTCTGTGATTGCACTGTTTCTGTCTGTCAGGCTTTTGTTGGCTAACATGCGCTTATCCTGGCAAATATGTAGAAATCTCGAAACAGCTGCGTTCCTGGGGGTTCTATAAAAATGCTGAGTGGATGGGAAAGGCCCAGATCAATGCCTGAACTGAAAGCTTTTGATAAATAGAGATGGATCCAGGCTCAGCTGCCACGTGCCTTGACTGACATACGTTAACTGGGTGGATCTCAACCATCTCGGGCTTTTCATGGAGATGTCACAGGGCTTGGGGGGAGGTAGAGGTGTGACCCTGGAGAGGTTTTGAGGACAGAAGCCACAAACCCGTGGGCAGCCAGCAGTGGGATCCTTTTGATGGAGGCAGTCATTTTTGAACAGACATGGGAAGTAGCTTTGCAGTGTATTATAAAGCCTTGTCACATTGTTTATGCTTTGCTGCCCATGTGTTTGGGGTTTTTTTTCCATTGTTTTCCCCTGCCTTTCTTCACCTTAAACAGTCTTGAAGCCAGACGGGATAATGTGAAAAGCAAATTAAAATCCTTTCAAACTATCTGTGAAGGTGTGTCTGGAAAATATCAGTGACTACAGCTGGCTAATGTCAGAGCACAGCTGATGTCAAGCAGAGAGGATAGCAACTGTGTTTAATCATGGATGTGAATACTTATTTAGATAGGTGGTCAAGAGACTGTTCCAAATTTTGAGGTGACATTAACCTGTGTTAAAAGTACCTATATATGTATATAGTGTGTGTTAACAAAGTGGACACATAACCTACCCTAACTCAACAGGGTCCAAAAGCAGGAATTAAAAAAAAAAAAGAGAAATATATATGGGGCTTTTTTTAATGCCCTGCCTGTAAATACTTTTTTCTTTTCTTTGTCTTCCTCACCAAAGTAACAAGTAGGTGACTGTCATGAACACTAGCAATCAATGCAAACACATTTGGGAAAGGATCTTGTACACACAGAGGTTTAGTTCACATTGGACTGAAAGAGGCAATTCAGAATTTGGGACCAACTTCAAACAGATGTTCAGTACATGCAAACGCGCTACCGAGCTCCAGATTCACACACTAATGCAGGTGCTTGCATGCCCACCTGTGTGTTAAGTGTCTGTGCTCTCACTGCAGCCCAATGAGAGCTGATCAATGCAGCCATTGGGATTGATCAAGAGGGATGGTTATGCATTTCATTCTAAACCAGAGAGTTAGGGCCCCTGTTCTGTTGTTACAGCGCATGTATTTTATACTGCTTTAAATAACCCTGGGAATCTGAGGCACCTGCATGGACCTTGTAGATGTGAGATGACTGGCTTGAGACAGCTGAATTGCTTCCCTACATCTGCTCACTGAACTGCTCTTCTGATCCCCTTGGCTATACTGATTAGATTTCCACTAAAACCAAGTGTGGCTACTTCTGCAGGTGTCTACATTGGAATGTCTGAATCTGGAGCTGACTCCTACATTCAAATCCCAGCACCCTAAGCCAAGGCCTTAATGAATTTACTCCATAGTCATGTTAGCTTTTTTATGACTACAAAAGTTCTCAAATTAGTGGGTCTCAAACTGTCTGGAGCTTCACATTGCAAAGCCAACACTTTAAACAATACCTATGTAGCACTCAGATGTTCGTAGAAATCAAGTAATGTGAAAATCCACTGAGCAGCCAGCAAGCTTCCCATGTGAGCACTCAGAAACTCTGCCGGTAGGGGCTGAATTTAAGAGATGTTAGATGGATGAGTTCTACACATAAAATAGTTTGCACTGAAGCACTATTTTCATGGTTTCAATTGATTCAAATCTGGCACATTTCTCTGTGCCGTATGCCTCTGCCGTTGCTGGGTCTACCCTTTCTGTGGCACTAGCTCACTCATTTCCCTCTCATTTTTCTTACAACCACAGAATGTTTCCTGCTTTGTTGGTCTATGTAGAGCACCTATGGAGGTGCTCTACATAACATATCTGCCTTAAGCCATTTCAGCGAAGATTAAAAAGTTATGCTACAGCAAACTGTCAGAGTGAGAATGAGGGGAAAGAGCTTTTAATGACAAGCATTAAGAACTCCCACAAGAATATACAAGACTTTCTTGTGGGGATGTGAGATAGTGTTAAAGTATCAATGCTGATTTTGGGATTTAAACAATGTCTGTTGTCTTTCTTACTCACGAGGAATGAAATTGAGACCTTGGCAGGACTTAAACCTGGTCTTTGTGTACGTGCTATGAAATCCTGTCACCAGCAAAGTCAATGGGCACCTTACCAATTATTTTTAAAGAAAACATGACAGCACCCTACTGCCATGGCCTTTATGTATCATGTACTTCCTAGGAGGCTTTGTGCTTTCTAATTCTTCATAGGGCACTTCTGGCGTGAGCTGCTTCTAACATGGCCACCAGCAAGGCAGAGATCTGCCTTACAAAGAAATCAAAGCACAGAGAGTCTCCCAGCATCTGGAACCAAATAGAATCAGAAAATTGCCAACAGGCGATCTTTGGAAGGTTTAGCAGGTGAGACATTTAAGGGACACATGTAGTGATTGATTTGTTCAGTATTTTCACCCTTTTCCTTTTATCTCTGACACTTTTCTCTCTTACATAAGGTAGAAGGAAAGAACAACTGGCATATGCCTGTATGAGTAGCACAGAGAAGTTGATGTTCATTATTAAAATACTCAGACTGACTTTTGGAAAAGGACTAGAGTGCCTGGATGCCTCCATGTGGTTTTTTTTTGTTTTGTTTTTTTTGGTTTTTTTTTTTTTTTTGTTTATAATTGCTGCTTGGTGGATGAGATATGTTAAATACTAAGCTTTACAATCCAAGGTTTGGAATACATTACTTTCAGAGAAAAACCCTTTTAGGTAAGCTGGACAAAGGTCAAGGAGCCTAATATCACTAGTTACTTTTGAAACAGCAGACCTCTTCCCTTTTGAAAAAATGGCTAGAAATAGCTTTTAGGAATGGCGACCAATAGTCCTGACATGTGAGGAACCTGGGGCTTCCATCCCTATTGCACCTGATGTGATCATTTAGAAAGCAAAAGCAAGAAGGTATTATTTTTTTCCCTTTAGCAGCTGTTGCATGAAGCCTCTTCTCTCCACCTCCGTAGGAGAGACAGAGATGCTGGCGAGCGCAGGGCAAGCTCAGGGCAACTGCTCCCTCTGCAGGAAAAAGGGTGGAGGGATCCAGCCCTCAGGGCTGGGTGAGAAACGGTGCCGTGTGCACCAAAACATGAGTGAGTATGGGGGGACACAACGCAGTGGCGATGACGTGACCAGCAGATGTTTTACATGCAGGTTGTCCACGCAACCTCAGAATTTGCTGGAGATGAGGTCTGAAGCCTCTGTGAACAGCAAGTCTGCCTGAAGGGCAGACAGCCGGCAAGCAGAGACAGCTGTATTCAAAAAGCACACTAACCAGGGAATCCGGATTAATAAGTGATGCTCTGCTCCCTTCTGTTTAGTCCAACCACACAGGTCCCTGAAGTCTGCTGTACGGTATTTTATCTTGCTAGGTAAGATTTTCTTAGACCATTTCAAGGCTTGACGATTTTGGCTTTTACGTCAGGGCGCTCTGTGTTTTTACTGAACTCAGGCATTGTGTCTAGCTGTTAATCTCTGAATGTGGTCTCATACTTTCCGCCCCTGATGTGCTAAAAATAATTCAGAGTTGGCCCAGTCCTGCAATTTTAAGTCAGTTGTTGGACATAAGCACGTTCCTGTTTTTAATAGAGATTGTCTGGGCAGAAGTCTGTGCTTTTTATATTGTCTATGTAAAAATAATTAATGGGTGTTTTATGGTCCATCTGATATTAAATGATATTCAATATGGAATTTTAATTTTACAGCATGGAGCAAAAGCTCTGTTTCTCCTCATTTTTGTTAATAAATGTTTTATGAATTTCATGAATGTATGTCTAGAGTAAATACTAAAAGTTCAAACATATAAATGAACCAGGTTTTAAAAATCCCCAAATACTTACTTGCCTAATTTACTATTTAAGTACTACACATTCAAACTTCCATACAAATCAAGATAGAAATGGATTTAGCCTACAGATTTGCTTCCAATCTTCTGGTCTTGTCATATATTAGGGATTTTTCTGTATGATTTGCTGAATAGTAGCTGTTCTTCTAGATTCTGTTCTGTTCTATATTCTCCTATTGCTCATGAAAGTAGACTAAATAAATGCAATCGCATTTTCTGGCCTTGACTACATGAATCAGTTTTTGAAAAAATACCTCAAACCAGTACACATCCCAAATGTTTTTCTATCAAGTTACTTTAACAAAAAGAACTTTATGTCTTATCAGTTTCTGATTATGATATACTGAATAATTATACATATTAACTGACAGGCGGCTTTTTAGGAAGACAAATGATTTTTTCTGAGGAAAAAAAAAAAAAAGGAGCAATTTAACTGGCTTATNCTGGCTTATCTGATTTTCTCCATAAACTGGAAGGGAAGCTGGGAACTGATGTTTGGGATCTTGTGAAGGTATTCCCAAATTTACAGTAAGAACATTTTAGTTATTTAATTTAGGTTAAAAGCTGAAATTCCCTATAGAGCCATGGGAAGAGTTAACTCCAGAGAGTAATTTGAACCACTGAGATTACATATGCATTTGCCTCCCTATTTAGATGCCTTCCAGATGCTTTTCTTTGCTTGAGGAGTCAGGACTCTCCAGCTAGGCCTTTAAAGTTGGATGATAAAATGTCAGGAGTCATTTCTGAGGGACAATGGACAGTTTCAGTATCACTCTACTCAGGAATCACAGGGGCAGGCTGCTACTGTTCTTTCTTCCCCCTGAAAAAAGAAGTACAAATACAATAAATCGTGTTTTAAAAATGTTTAAGAATATATATGTATATAATTACGCATAAACTGAACTGCTTCTGCAGAATTATTAGACTGAAGGGAAAATGAGTACTAGCATTTTTGAGGTAATCCACAGTATGGAGTTCTTTTCATAAACTATCCAGACTCCAACTTACAATGAATATGGGAAAAATGCCTTTTCTTCTTGGAGAGATTTCTTACGATACATACTTGAAGGAAAAAAGAAATTAAGAAGCGACTCTTCTGTTGCTGTTTCATTTTCCCCTTTGGTACAGAGCACTGAAGGAGGCCTCAAGCAATCCCAGCCATAGCAAAGCCCGGCAGCTGAGTGAGGGACATCACTGCAAAGTTACTGCTTTAGTGTTAGGGCACTTGAAAATGGATGAAAAGTGCAAAAGGATTTGCTCTATTTGCGAGCATGCAGAGGGCATTGCTGACAGAGGAGGGCTGGAGCACTTGTTTCTGCTTTTAACTTTCCACTTCAAAGTACTCATCACCAGCATTAGACACAATGATTTGAATTGCTGCTTTGGCTGTAAGATCCTGGATATCTCTGTTGTCTCCTTCCCCATCGCTTTCTTGATTTCTCCTTTTGTGATCTTTGGTGCTGAGGTTTGAAATATAGCAAGTGTACTGAAATTACAGACCAGAGGAATCTGTGCATATTACTTTGCACACATTTTGAACCAAGTAATAGCTAATCTCTTTGGGGTAGGACTTAAGAAATTTCCAATTTTTAATTGTTATTTACTATTATTTTGTCATTATTAATCAATATCCAGACTCACTAATAATTAAAAGAACTCATGCTGCGAGTTCTTTTAATGTTACTTGGGAGTAGCCTGCCTTCTTAAAGCTTCATGTTTGGAGCAAGCAATTCAATGTGGTATATATGCTTTGTATTTAAGTTCTGTGTTGGTTTATCAGCAAAAGATAACCTGAAAAACCTTCTCAGGCAAAACCAGGAGTTACCATGAAGATTTTAGAAGGATATTGGAAATGAATGTTTTTTTATGTTTGTCTTTACATGGATATATCCTAGAGAATTTTATAATTAATGAGTAAGGTACAGATCATTGCTAAACACACATTAGATCATATGCTGTAATAAAGGAAAGCTTAATGCACAGCACCCTAAAAGTGACTGCAAATTTTTTCATTGATTTGAGTAAGACTGAAATCAACATCTTACCTCAGCAAGACTGAAGATATTAAACAGCTCTTTACTCTCGAGGCTGTGGACAGCTTGTTCCTTACCTTCATTTTGCTCATTTTAGACATAAGTTTTATTTTCAGGCCCTGTGTCTGATGAAACTTAGGCTTCCACAGTGCTGGGGAATATGTTATTTGCTTAAAACCCATCTGTATCTGTAGATGCCTTAAAGCAAAGCCAACCATACACTTCCCTTTGTAAAAAGTCTAAATTCTGAGAGAGTAAATCTGAGTTTAAAAGGTTCCTTTAAATCCTTGCCATAACCCACCTTGTTCCATTTTCAACAAACATGACTTTTAATGACTTCTCCTTGTTTAGGCACTGACTGTCTATGGGTGAACTTTCTGACTGCTGATTGGGAATAATGAGATATCTCTCTGTTTCTGCTACAAAGCTGTTTTCAAGAAGGCTCACAGTAAAGCAGAATGGTTTTTGTCTTCCTGCTTTTTCAGGCTGATTTTAAGTCAGTCTGTCTCTGCATGTTTTTTGTCCAGCCTTGGTAACTGTGTTTATTTTCCTCAAGATTTGTTCTTTCTTTGCAGTGGTGGTATTTAATCTGTGTCTTAGGGTGAGAGGGGACCTTCATGCGTGGTTTCCAAAGGGTCTGCAAAAGAAAACTAAGAAAAGCAGAGGGTTTAAATCCAGGCTGTGGCTGTCTGTGACTTGTTTGGAATCTTTTCACAAACATATGAAGATAATTTCAAACCACTGTTCAGTGCAATACTCATGTTACATCCATGCATTTTGCATGGGTAGGGATGACATAAAAAGCCTAACAAGCAACTGCTTATGTTTTGAATTTTTCTACATAGAGCCAGACTCTGATCCTACTGTCCTAGATGGGTCTGCAGCGATTCGTATCTGCCAATCGCTAGTACCAAGTAACTGGCAGGGATTCATTTCTGCTGGATACAGATGTGGGGGAAGTGGGTGGCACATAAACACAGAAAAGACAAATCCTGATCCACAAGATCCTGCAGAGTATATACTGGCTTCTTATTACAGCAGATTTTAGGATGTGAAATGCACAGTTGCACCTTTTTTGAGTATCAGCTGCAAGATGAAGGTAATCTATATTCAGCATTCTGAATCTCCATTGGATTGCCGTGCTTTCAACATAGTAAGTTGAGTATAGTTACACTAACCTAAGAACCATTTAAGAACCTCTTCAGTATGTAAAATAACCCATGCTGTTGTTTTGTAAATGGTTTGGATGCTTTGGGTTTCTGATGTGTCCTTAGCTATTACTGAGACTTGAATAGGGAATGCTTTTAGCTGCGCTTGTAAATGATGCTCTGTAATTTCTGGGCTGTAATTCATGCCATTGTCCATTCTGCACTGAGTAAAAACCACAAAATAATGTGGAGGATCAGACCTGGGAGCTGACGTTGTGTGAGAAAGTGTCTTCACAGGCTGCCAGACAACGGCCTAGTGTCAAAAATGTAGTATTCTGCCGTGTTGGCTTGTCTATTGCTTTGCTTAATATAAACATTCTGGAGGTGTTTTCCTTTTACTCTGCAGAATGCAATTTCTGCATGGGATCCACGGGCAGGAGAGACTGGGAAAACAAAATCATCATTGTGCACCTTTTTGTTCTGCAGAGCTCCAAAGCTCTTTAAAAAAGCTGCTGTCAGAGTAGAGAATGACCAATTGTTAAATGTCTGTATGTCTCAGCTGCCATCATAACTACTGCAAATATCAGCATTATGGCCTTGAGGTGACAAGTGAGCAAAGATTAAATGGTATTTTATGAAATGTTTTATTTTCACTAATCTGGATCCATGTCATGTTTTTTTTAAGGATGAACCACAACACTCAGAATAGCACTTCTCTAAATAAGGGTTAGCAGAAGAAAAATTTCCTGCCTTTGTATTACAAAACCTAGATTGATAAAGTATGTACTGCTTTTGAGTTATTTTGCTTAGTATATGGCCCTTGCATTTTAAAATTTGCTTATGGTTCATTAATATGGCATTTAAACCAGTAGATTTAATGAATTAGGTGCTAAGGCCTGCGAGTTCATTGAAGAGTAACACTTTCACCACACTTGCCATGAGGTACTAGTCTACACTAAACTGTGAGCAGGAAAGTGTTGAGCAGAGATTTGGGAAGCTTCAAAAGTTTTCTGCATTCGATTTTATGTCTACATTAATCCATTTGAAAGCTGTCTTCTTCTAAACCCAGCCTTAAAGTAGGGAAAGATTACGAAGTTTCATGCAATTTCAAAACTATTGCTGACAAAAAGCTTAATTTCATTTCCTTTCAGTGTTTGCATTGCAAAACATCACTGTCCCTTGAGATGGAAAAAAAGACTACAAGTACCCAGTTACGTATTCTTCTCCACTCAGCCTTTTTTTCTCATCTGCCTTTACCATTTTCAAAGTGCTCCAACAGGCACACTTGAGACTGGGATCTCGGTTCTTCTCGCATTTAAAGCAACTTTTCTCCATTTGAGTAATTTAGTATGTATGAGCATAGCAGAATAGAGTTTAGTCCTTTGTGTATCTGTTTCTTTTTGGGGTTTCTGTTAAATCGAGAGCTGACATGATGAGTGTCTAAGTTGCCTCACTAAGGAAGAAGAAAGGAAGTGAATTGAAGTCAGGGGATTGAAGTGAATGACAGGTGAACGAGATAAGCCAGCAATGGCAGTTTAAATGAGTGACAGGGGAAGATTAAAAGATATAGCTGAAGGCAACTGCCAACATCCCATAGAATCTAGGACACAAGATGGTGTAGAATAAAGGAATTTTGGAGTAGAAATCAATTCAGACAAGGTGAGAGTGAAAGGGGATCTGCCATAGGATTTCAGTATTTTTTCCAATAGGAAAAACATTAATATTTTAACACTTGGGGAAAGAGAGAAGAGAACAAATAGTCTCATCTCTGACAAAGAAACGAGGAAAGTGAGAAGGAAGAAAAGTAAAGTCTTTGCAATAAAAAGGAGAGTTCAAAGGGTTAAATGTTTATTCGCAATAAAATAGAACTATAGCTGGAATCATTTGAGGACGCAGGATTAGTTGTAGTTCGGAGGCAGAGGCATTGGAGGCAACCCAGAGCTGATTTCTGATTATCTTCAGTGGTGCAGTGAGTAGCATTCATAAAGCCTCATTCTTTGTTTTCATTGAGCAGTCTGTTTCATAAATCCAAATGTAAGATCATGTATATAATTTATATATACACTTTTGGTAATACACTTGTGAGGGCAAAATGTTCCAGTGACACAAGTGTAAGAATTGCTAAAAAGGGATGCAAAGCAAGAACAGGTGACAGATTTGAGGGAGAGCCCTATCCTTCAGCACCGCTCCTTCCTTCCTTCCTGCCTAGGCCTGACGGCACACTCTAGTTAGAAACTGAACTAACACTTTTTGGAAGTTGTTGACAGGAGGTGGAGATGGTGGCCTAGTTATTGACACACCCATTTAGGCAGTTTTCTCAAAACACACCTGGGCACAGTCTGTGGAGAGCCCACACTGGAGCAGGCTGATCCTGAAGGACTGCAGTTCATGGAGAGAACCCATGCCTGTGCAGTTTTTAAAGGACTGGACCACATGGAAGGGACCCCATGCTGGACCTTTTTCCATAGGGGAGAAGTGTGAGGAGGAAGGAGCAGCAGAGAGGAGATGTTATGGACTGATGGCAAACCTCATCCTCTTTCCTCCTGTACTGTTTGGGGAGGTGGAAGAGGTTGAGATACTGGAATGACTAAATAAAGTTTAGCCTGGGAAAAAGAGGGGAGCAAGGGGAAGGTGCTGTTTTAATTTTGTCTTTGTTTCTCACCATCCAATTCTATATTAATTGGCAATGAATGAAATTTATCCTCCCCAAGTCTGTTTTGGCTATGATGGTATTTGATGAGTGATCTCCCAGTCTATCTCAACACATGAGTTTTTCTATCTCATTTTCTTCTCCATGCTGTTGGGAAGGGGAAGTGTGAGAGCAGTTGGATGGGTATCTGGCAGCTGGCCAAGATCAACCCACTACAGCTATATTGCCTGCAAATGTTGTGAGCCAAGATAAGACACAGGGTCAGATCCTTACCTGATGAGACTTGGCAGAGGTTTCTGGATTTCAAGAGTGATTCTGCTGACAGGGATCCCAACCTGTGATTTTTAAGTCTCACACATCGTGCAAACAGTGATATTTAGCTGTTTGGACCAAGCTACATGTAAAAGTACTCAGGAGGTGCAAGTTTGGGGGTTTTTGGTGTTTTTTGAAATCTTGAAGTAGAGACGTAGTAGAAGGCTGGACCTATTTTCGTTCGTACAGCAAACAATCTCAGCTCTTCCCTGTGGCCTCTCCCCTGTGGTTATTAAACTTGCCTGAACCATTCTTCTGACTAAAACCTAATACCATTCTGGAATTTACTCTTTTCTGTTTGAGCTCAGAATCAACATAGTAGGATATGACTCTTCAAAATGAAGTGCAAACACAAAAGTGAGGAGCAATAATTTTTATTGTTCAGCAAGAATATCTCTCCCTCCCACCTGCCTTCTTTCAGCTTCTCCATGTGTTCTTTTCCCCTGGAGATTTAAGACACCATAAATAGTAACCTTTTGTTAGCTGGCATTGTAATTCTGTTATTGCTAGATTTCTTTAGTTGCTCAGTTTCTGTATATGTTGGACAAGTTAATGGCTATTTTTTTCAATAGGGACTTCTGAAAACTTGAAAGAAGACATATAATCTAAAGGGGAGTGGAAAACAGGCCAGTCAAATGCAGAGTGCATGCTAGCTGTCACTCAGCCCTTTTAGAAGACTGCTGCAGAAAAGAGCAGCAGCATTGACTGAAAATCACCCCCTCCTGCTCTGCAGTCCCTGACCTCACGTGTTACTTTTGAGAGCTGTGCAGGCTCAGGGATGGATTTGCAAGAGCAGCAATTGCACTTTGAAAGGGCAAAGCTGCATTTCTTGGTTCACCTCTGGAAGCTGTACCACCAAATAAACCTCCCCTGCACACGCGTGAAAAGGTAGTGTGACATCCAGGTTCACCAAGAACTGAACTTCAGTCATCAATTAGCTTCTGAAATTCCTTTATGATCTTCTTTGGTGTGCTCAGCCAAGTGTTATGAGAACATCAACTTCGGTAAGTGAGGACCTGATACCTTTTTTGATACTGAGGGGATAAAAAAGATCATGGCTGGATTATAGTCAGAGCTGGCACATCGTACAGCAATGATAAGAGATATCCAGATCTTAACTGTGTCCTCAGTTTAATAAGAATCACAGAAATGCTTTCAGGAGACTACATGATCCAAGTAAGAGAAATGGATCTTGTGTATTGAGCAGAGCACAATGTATGTGCTGTTAGCTTTTGAGGGCTTTATATTTTCCAAACAGCATTTTAATGTTTCCGTGTCTTAAGGCCATCTCTACCTGTATGATGTTTCCCCCAAACTGTTTTACTGTCAAGGAGAGCTGAAAAATATAACTGTATCCTACTGAAAACTGGGTTGAGGCAGGGTTTGACTTAGCCACTCTTTGTATGTTAAGAGACTAAACCAGAGGAAATGTTTTCAACTCATTTCAATGAAAGTTTCTAAATTGGTGGTTGCAGCCTAATGGTGATGTGGGTTGTAAATATTACAGTGCTACTTATTTCTGGAGTAACCCAGTGGGATCACTGACCGAATACTGAACTTTTCAATTATGGAAATACCTTTGTAAAAGTATAATTAATGCAAATCTATGTAAATTAGAGTGAAAGTTTAGCCCAAGATGAAAGAATTCCTTTACAACCTTTTGGTTAATTGATTGGATTATCCTCTCAGTTACACTGCAGTAACTCAAGTTTCCCTTCAGTAACTTAAAACACGTGTTTGTCTGTGACATGGATGGACCTCCTGTGTGAACAACAGTTTCAGACCCCGAGTCCTTGATTTTACTAATCAATTCAAGCCCACACTCTAATTTACCATAATGAAGCAAACCCAAATCCACCAGAGATAGCTCTAGATAATGCTTAGACTTTTTCTTGTTGTTTTAACTAAAGAGATGAAAGAGCATCATGAATTTCTTTAATGAACAATAGGAAATTTTTTCAAAAACTGCAAGTCCTGAGGAATTGAACTCAATCAGAGCCTCATGATAATAGCCTTTTCTTTTAAATATACAATCCACATATGGTGCACTCAAAAATTATTAGTTCAGGGAGAGCCTTAAAATTGCATTTCAGCATCATAAGACAGGAGCAAACAATTCAGAAATTACTTCAACAGACTATAAATAGTAATTAGAACTTCTAAACAAACAGCTTTTTAAAATTTTATTTTATTCACTATGTGTGATTATCTGACTGCTAGTAAAAGTATACTTGAATTTATTTGTATATTCGGGGTTTGCAAATTTACCCCATTGCTATGTTTTGGTCAAAACAAAATTTCAGCTGATGGTCTTTGGTGGTGGTTGACCTTGGCTGGCCTCCAGGTGCCCTCTTAGTAGCTCGATTACTCCCTCAGCAGAACAGGGTGGGGAGAAAATAAAATGAAAAAAACCTCCTGGGTCGAGATAAAGGCAGTTTACTAACACAGAAGTGAAGGTCATGCACTCACAAACAAAGGAAAAAAAAAACAAAGGTTTTATTCCCTACTTCCCATCAGCAAGCAATGCCCAGCCTCTTCCCAGGAGGCAGGGCTTCAGCACGAATTGCAGTTGCTCTGAAAGACAAATGTAATCTGTAACAAATGCTGCCCTTCCCTTTTCCTTTGTCTTCGCTTTTATATCTGAGCTGACATAATGTGCTGTGGAATACCCCTTTGGTCAGTTTGGGTCACCTGTCCTGGCTGTGTCCCCTCTTGACTTCTTGCCCACCCCTATCTTCCTGCTGGGGGCGGCTGGAGAGAGGGCACTGCTGCTGTGCCAGCGCTGCTCAGCAGCAGCTGAAGCACTGGGCTGTTATCAGCACCTTTCCAGCTACCAATGCAAAGCATGGCACTGTGAGGGCTGCTGTGGGAAAATGAACTTCATCTCAGCCAGACCCAGTGCAACTTTATTGGTATTCCAGCCAGCAAAACATACAGAGAGGAGACTCATACAGTAGTAGCTTTTCCCAGAAGAATTTATTTAGGTTTCTGAAGCTTAGCAATGGAGGCATTGCCACCAGGACCATGTTAATACCAGTGTTGTGGTAGTCCCATGACTGACTGCATCTTGGTTGAAGCAAATGAAAGATTTCTGTGGTTATAGTTCCAAAATGGCTATTCTTACATAAATACCAGATATATATTCTCAATTTAATAGGATCTGAAATCATAATAATATTTCTTCATAACAACATATCTATCAAAATTACATTGCTCCTTGCAAAACAAGTTTTTATTTGGCTTCAAGAAAAACACAAGATACAAAGCCTAGAAAATAATTATGCAGAATAAAAGGGGGAGGACAATAGGGATTCAGTCCTCTGGGAGGATCTTTCTGCTTCTCGGATGATACTCGATATTTTTCCATCCCAAGTAAATATTATGATTAGAATATGACTGTCTGTGCCAGGTGCTATCCAAATAAGTGTGAAAACATAGTCCATACTCACACACGTTTAGAGACAAGCTGCTAAAAAACCTGGAGCGGGAAGATGTCATAGCTTTACTTCTGTGACACTGAGAGCTTCGTGATTTACCAGCCAAGGGCAATGATAAAGCACAGCTAGATTAACAAACAGAGGTACCCCCAGCTCACTTCAGTTCAGTCAGCGGTGAGAAAGCATCCAGGGAACAGGTCTCTGCTTGTCCAACAGCCTTCTCCCGCCCTCCATGGCTGCTCTCAAGTTGCCCAATGGGCAGGATCAGCAGCTGGTGAAGACCAGAAGGGTCACTGTTAATGTAGAGCCACCTCATGATGTGAGACAACAGAACTAGGCACAGGTCCCTGAGCTGGATTAACTTTTTGAAGGATCCTGCCCCAAACCATTTAGCAACTGAAAGCAACAATTTCGGTTTGAGTGGCCTTCAGCAGCTTAAGGGTAGATAAGAAATAAATGCATGTGTATATCTGTGGCTTTAAAATAACGTTTTTCTTTAATTCTGCACTGTGTCAGTGTAAAAAAATCCCGAAGTTTAGGAGTTCTGTGTCATGAACAAGATAAGTGTGTTTTTCCCCTGGACTTTTATCCAATGTTATCCTGTGCAAGTATGTAGTAAGAAATAGTTTTTGCTAGGATGCCAGGAGCCCTACAGCTAAGAATCCAATACAGATCCAAAGATTTCACCTGCACTTGTACCTGTTTGTGTTCATTTGAAGGATTATCATCATATATATTAACCAGAGAACACAGGGGTCAAATCCTGTTTTGTTTATGGAGAGAGTTGTGTGAAATAGACGTACTTGAAGATACAGAGGATTCTGCCATGTATTTCATATACTCGTAATATATAATTAAGGCAACGGTATTCTTTTCCTTCTCCATTTTAACTTATAAGACTTTTCTCGGCTGTATTGCCAACATTTAAGGTGGTTTTGGGGCAGAATAGTGTCTTCTCCATAAATTTCCAATTAGTGCAGTTTTTTGGGTTAAAGATCCACAGGACTTCACAGAACTTACAGAACTGTGCTGTAGGCCCCAGTCAGGTCATGCTGATATTGAACCCTTTGATAAACACTTCCTTTTCAGGCAGGGCTTCATCCCCCTGGGTGCAGAAATCTCAAAACTGGACACCCGACTGTGAGTTATATATCCTGCCAGCTCCTTTTAGTTTCTGTCGAGTGAAACAGATTTTTTAAGAGGGCAATTTGTAAGATCTGTGTTAAATATTCCCAGAAGATATTCTGTGTCATCCTAATAAAGATATGTGAGGGCATTTGGAAGAGGCCTTGCTTTTCTCCATAGAAGTCAGAGTTTGTTGATTTACCAACTATTATTTGCTCTTCCTTCAGACAGTTGAAAGTGAAAAAAATCTGTGTCAGCATGTATGAGCACTTCCAAATTTTGGTTAATTTATTCAACAGTGTAAGGCAGTGTAAAATAAGCATTCAGGGGCAGAATGGTAGCTATTTCATGCAGGAATCTTCATCCATGGATCTCACAAAAATAAACCTGTACCAAAACCTTTCATTGTAAGCCAGGCATTACTTTTTTAACTTAACTGGTAACATTTTTACCAGTCAGGAAACAAGATCAATTGGATGATGGTCATTCTCCTACCCATTTTTCTCCCTAGATATGAGTACAGAGTAAGTTCATAGAGGGTGCAAATGCTGTAAAATATATATCTCTGCTGTTGTGCTGGAACTTACACAACTTCCTGGGAGTCCTTCATTAAAACTCTTTTAATAGATTGAAGAAATTAATTTCCATACATCTGGTAAAACTCAGCATTTATTCTGGGTGAGATATGATCTGTGATTCATAAAAATACTTCTGCAGAACAGCTTTTTTTTTCTTTGGGACAGAATCAGTTTGCCATAGGAGCAATAGGAATACACAAACAACTGGAATTCCAACAGTTAATTGTATGCATTAACTATTATAGCATAGCTCTGTCTTTAAGTGATAATTGAAGTTGTGTTGCACGTTTAAATATTGTTAATGTGTTCTCATTAGCCGTGGTGCTGCAGTGCATTTTCTTTCCTTGGTGGGTGACGATGAGAATGTGCTTCATTAGCTGGAAAAAAATGTTGACAGCTGTAGGATCTGTGGAAGAGTACAAATATGCATTGATCAAATTTAGATTCACAGGCTTTAGTATTATGCCCCAAAAAAGGCCCATGCTGAGGAATTAAAATGAGACTGAAAGCAATTCTAATGTAAGAGTAAGATTACCAAATGAGTTTTTCCCACTCTACTTTTCTCTACAGTATGTGCACAAAAAAGTAATTGGAAAATTACAAAAGAAGATTTTTTTTTTTCCAAAATATTATTCAAAGTTCCCTTTAGTGAGATGCAGCAGTATGGAACTTATTCATGGGTAAAGAACTAAATAAAGAGAAGAAGTGTGAGCAATGCAATTTGCTTTTTTGATGAGGTATGAACAACGTGAAGATATTTCCCATCTTTCACTATTTTGAACTCTGCTTGTTTCCATGAGATCATTTCTTTATGAAACCAAAATCTGCAGGTGTGAGAGAAACCAGGAAGCTTTTCCGCTACAGTTCCAGATACCTGACCAAGATATAGACACTGTGGAATGGACTTCTTGAAGATGTGTCTCAAATTAGTGTTGGGGATCCTAGAAATTTTAAGTTGGGATTTTGCTGCATAGTTCATGGATGTTTTATGTAAGTTTGTACATGTGTAATGCAGAGAGAAAACTGCTTTATTTATGAACTGTCACAGTATTAGCTGACGCATCTTTACAAGATTATTTATTGTAAATGCCACAGACGTTTAATGTGTTCTTTGGGATCAATGAAATATACAGAAGCTCTAAAGGTGCAACATATGTCCCTATAGATGAAAGGAACAACTGTTTAATATTTACTGTAAGATTTTCTCTGTCGACATGTAGGCTGGCAAGAGGGGATGATCAGGAAAAGAAGGTGAACATTTTTTTAGAACTATCAAGCTAACACTAGTGAAAACTCCTGTGAGTCTTTGAAGTATCAGAACAAGAAAAGACACAGCTGAAGCTGCATCAAGAAACAGAGCTTCATCATTGTCTTATATAATTCTGTGTGCGTATGCATAAAGAAAATATGTAAAGAAAACAATAAAAGAAAAGTTGAAATCATCAGAGATGATCTTGGAAATGGCAGGAGAAGAATAGCAATTGTACGTGCATAGAAGTTCTAAAAGCTGCCCTCTACTGCTTTGGCTGGTAGAAGCAAAGTATCACCCTATCCTATTTGTCATTGTTATTTTATGTCTTTGGGTTGCCTGTTCTTGCCCTCAGGTGTTCCCCGCTGAGGTCTTGTTATTTCTGAGCAGACATCAGCCCTAGGTGCAGTCGAGGTGGGTAAATGCGTGAGAAAGGTAAACAGATGGGTGGTTTGACATCCTATGCTCTATTTTGTCTGATAATGGCAGTTCTGCTGTTCTGGCGTGCTGCAGAAGGGCATGGTGGTGCATGTCCTCATGTAGAACTGTCTCACTCTAAGCTGAGCACTCTACAGCCCAGCTTCTCTCAGAATTACAAGTTCAGGAGGGGTTTAAGCAGTCCTGGGATAGTGAAGCTGTTACTCAACAGGGGTGGCACAGTCTTCTGGTCTTCTCCTGTCTAGCTCTGTGGTCTGTATTTGGCAGCCACCTCTTGTGCTATGACAGAGCCAGCTGTTCAGGACATGTTGGAGGCCAAGTCTTGTTCAGAAAGCCAACAGACAACAAGAGACAAACTTCTCTGCTTCCAATTGTATCATGATAATCCCTGAACAGTCAGCTTCTTCCCCTAGCACATAGCAGAATGGTGCTCAGCATGGGAGACACCTTGTCTGCCACCTGCTTCTGAAATGGGGTATATTCAAGAACATGTGGCCTTCATTCTCAATGATTTGGGAGACATCCCAAATCATTGAGACATCTCAGGATGTATGTACAAAAGCTTTTGGAAATGCACATATTCTTGTTAAAGACGAAACAGGCAGAAGATGGGGAGATCTCCCGGAATACAGAGCAACCATTTCTCTCTCTGCCCAGCTCACGTGGAAAGGGAAGCACTGCTCCTATTTTGACAGTCTCTAAAGTAGCACACTAGATTGTGTAGCTGAGTGAGAGAGGGATAGGGATGGAAGCACAATAAAAACTTCAGGAATAGTGATACCTGCTTTACCTGCCTATTTACTTCAACCAACCAGGTTTCTTTTTTTTTTTTTCCCCCTTTCCTTTTGCTGTTCTTTCTTTTCTCTTTTTCTTGAAGAGATAATTTAGAACTGGCTATAGGTCCAGCTCTGTATCACTTGGCCTTTAGTGTCTTCTGTATCCCATAGGATGCCCTGTGGCTCTATGACAAATTTTCTATTTTTATGTGCTTTCCCCAGCTCTATGTCATATTTACTATTTTACATGGTGGTTTTTTTCCCAGCCCCCATTTCAGATGGTTGTGGTATATCTCACATATAGTGGCGTTTTTCTAGCACAAAAATAAGTAAATTGAATGTGACATGAGGACTTGAGGAAGATTTGAAATGGGTAGAGACTGCTGAGATAGTGTTGAAAGAATTTATATTATCAAAGGAGCCAAATCTGATGTAATTTCTTCAAGTATCTGTAAGAAAGGTCTGGTTAGGTGACTACAGACAGTTTCAGAATTACAGAACTGATTGTTCTGTGTGTTCAATGCAGTCAAGGATCTCAGAAAAGGCCTGCACAGATGTGACACAGGGGCTTCACCAGTCAATTCTCCAGGTTGCACTTACAGTTCTGAAAGTTACTGTGTTTGCAATTGCAAGATCAGCAGGGAAAAGCAGGTCTCAGCCCTCAGGAGAGGTAAAGTGCCCCAATTTGTCTTTCTTTCAGGTTTGCCTTTTACTGGGTTATTCTTTTCCAATTATTTGTCTGAGTGTTTTCCCTATGTCTGCATATCTATATACCTGTGTTTGTGTCTAGATCTCTCTATAAATATTTTTTTTCACTTTGTCACTTTCGATCACATGCTGTTAGCCCAGATGCAGCAGTCATCTACATGCTTCTTCAGTCTGCAGACACCAATTTTATTAGTGGCCAGTCTGCTTTTCCTGGCTGTGTTGACCTGTCTCCCTCTTAGATGCTGAATTTGCTCATAATTCTGTGTAATCCAGACAACAGAATCGTCTGGGAGTTCCTGTGGCTTTTAATTGGTCCACAGTTCCCAGTAATGAATGAACACTGCAGTTTCACACAGTCTGTAAAATCCAAGCACTATTGTGAATAATGACCATTTGTCCCTGTGTGTATCATAAGGAGCATTTTTACCTCAGCATTTTCAATGCATTTTTATAATATTTTGGCTTTTTTTATATTGCCATGCTAACTAGTAGTGGACTGTATTCTCATTCATACGGAGAAAAAGCAACTACAATTTTTTGAGGCAATGTCTTTTGAGTTTAATTTTAATAATATTCTGTTTTATCCCTACCCTGGCCCCAAACTCTGAAACATAAATGTCAAAGTTAAGCTTCATACTTATTATTGTCCTTCTTACTTAATGTTAATCTTCTTGTCTCCACCATTTTCACACCCCAGCTCCCAATAACATATTCTTGGTTTAAGTAGGAAGATTAAAATTATGTGCTTTAAAGAACCTTTGCTACTGTATAATTCAGGTGTGAAGAAATGAAAACATTCTGTAAGAAATTGTCCATTTTTGAGGAGCAATAGGTAGAGCTCAAACTGGTCATTACAATATTGTGTTAAAAATAGTTATGAAATATTCACCAGTAAATGTGCTCTATTGATGCTGAGGTCTTTGGCAATTTTTACACAAATTTACAATTCAGTACGCATTAGGTCTATGGAAAATCTAAAAAAATAGCAATGTGAAAATGTTAAAAAAAGTTTACTGTACATATGCTCTCATTAGATTTATTTATTTTTGTTTAAAAATTGGAATTTTTAAATTTATGAAGCCTGTAATTGTGATCAAAATACGCAGACCTGGTTATCTGAGATAAACAGGAAATTAACTCATTGTGAGACCTTGTAAAAGAGCAAGGAGATTTTTTTTTCCCAGACATAGATGTTCATGGTCATTCCCACACAGATTTCATTCACCCTCAGAACCCTTTGAAGGTCCCTTCCAACCCAAACTATTCTGTGATTCTGTGACACCACCACAAAGCACAAGGACATGTGTCTAAGTGGTCTGTCCAGGGTCACTTGTGTATGACAGGGAAAAGGTACAGCAGCAGCTGAGTCCTCATCATGTCCCATTGTTCTTTTCTGATGGTGATAATCTATTTTTATCTCTTTTTACAAGCCATGAAGTGATTGTTTTGCCTCAGAACCCTTTTGGTCTTCAGACTGCCTAAAATACAGCAAAGTTTTGTCAGTATTTCTTCATGTTGGTTCTCCTCACAGCTTTACTCAATCTTCCTGTTGGGATCCGAGGAAGAGGACCAGCACCCACACTGTGGTGTCACCTTATTGTCACCTGCCTGTTGTTAGCATGCAGATCTTCTGCTGAAAGATAATACATGCAATGGTTTTATCAGATTAGAGACCTGCAGATCTTGATGAGAATAACAAGAGTTATTCCTGAGTTTTCACCAGTCTGTTGCTGTCAGCCATGTCCTTGGTTATTAACACATGCTTTTATTTTGACCTTTGTTCTATATTGAGTTCTTTGGTACTTTCAGAGGTTTCCATCACTTCTTCCTTCAGAGCAATCAATATTTCTCTTAACATTTCTGTGAGTGAATGCTTTGGATAATTCTCTCTAGTTTTGACCTTCATTGTCTTTTTTGCGGTATTCACCTTCCCTGTTTACATTTTCTCTAAAACTTCTTGACCCTTACTGTATACCTAGTCTTTAGAGCAGCTCACCTAAACACGTGGTTCCAGGCAGCCTCTTTATTCCAGTAATTGATAATTTTCCCCGCTTCCATCAAATCACTCATGTGATGTCTTGGAAATTTTCACCTGGGTAAACTGCAAAAAGCTGAAGTTAGCATGGAAGTCAGCATTTCGAAACATTTGCCATCTTTTTTTTAATAGGTATATAATAATATGTGAGGTGTATAATAAATTGGCAGCAAGGGCCTCCAAAGTAATTATATTTTCTGCAAGTTAACAAAACCACTAATAAATAGGATATATTAACAACTGGATCATTAATTACTTTAAGTTCTCTTAAAATGTTCAGTAAAACAACATTTTTCCACCATATCACTATTTGGTGTGTAAAAAATAAGATGTTGATTCAGTGCTCATGTAATATTGCTTGCTGGGGCTCTCTTGTTCTGTATCATTAGACAGGAACAAGAACAGTTTCTTTTGTTGTACAAAATTCTAGCACCACATGGTGTGATAATCATATGTCTTATCCAGTAGCTACTCCAGTATGGACCATAAGTTAAACAATACCCCATGCATTGTGCAGTGTTCTGGGTTT
Organism: Dasyornis broadbenti; assembly: GCA_013397935.1. NCBI lineage: Eukaryota > Metazoa > Chordata > Aves > Passeriformes > Dasyornithidae > Dasyornis > Dasyornis broadbenti. Next base: position 212,658 of record VZRN01006453.1, read on the forward strand.
ATATTTGCAATTCCAGTTCTTCAAAGAAGTTCCAATTTAATATTTCAAAAAGGATCCTGCTCTGGATTCATGGATTTAGTCATGTATTCCAGCAAATGGTCTGTCAGTTGTGGATCTTGTCATGTCAACACAGGCATGCCAAAGATATTGTGGTTGAAATGAAAGCAGAGATGATGAAGGGAAAGCTAAAATAATTTAAAAATTTAAGACTTTGATCATCTCTAGCATTGCTATTACACACATCCCACCAGTGGTTTTATACACAGTCCACTCAGCTGCACAAATAATTATTAAAAATAACGGAAAATAAGGGAAGAAAGTTAGAAACTTCACTTGAAACCACATTGAGTTAAGCCAGCTGTGTCTATGTCCTTTACAGTTTAATTTATATGCAAAACATTGAAAAGGCGTAAAGTCACTGAACTACAAAGCAAATGAAGACTCTAATATACTGCCAAGGAAAGCTGGATGCAATATTTTTAATGAAAAGCTGTTGCTTCAGCGAAACAGAAAGAGGTATCGGAGATGTATGAATTTTACAAAAATTTACATGAGAAAGTAATTGATAGAGAATGAAAAGCAAACCAAGTAGTTAGATGGAATGCAGTACTTTTGTTTTCGACAGCAAAAAGTTGGACATTTTTGGATGACTGGACAAAAAATGGCAAAAGAAATTCTGCATAGACAAATGTGAAGCAATGTACATGGGTAAAACCTAGTCTTATAATTGTGTAAAATTACAGGCTCTGAGGTGGTCATTACTGCTGCAGAGAAAACCCCTGGAATTATAACAGATAAATTAAAAAATAATCTTTGTAGCAGTCAAAAACCAAACCAAACACTAGGAATCATTAAAAAGGAAAAATAAACCAATTAAAAAAACCCCATCATCCTGCTGCCGTACAAACGTGTGGTTTTTTTCACAGCTGATACACTAAGCAGAGTTCTGATCCCCACATCTTCTAAGGGAGATTGGAAAAGGGTGTGAGAAGTGAGAATAATTAGAGGCTGGAGAGAGCCAGTACAGCTTGGCAGAGATCTGTGACCCATGAGCGGCATGGAAAGTAAAAGACTGTTTGCTGCCTCTCCTAGTTTGAGAATGAAGCACCATGAAGCCAGTGGGAGCCAGACTTAAAGGACCTGTAAGGAGCCAGTTCTTTGTGCCGTGAGTAGCAGACCTGTAAAACTTCTTGCCAGGGAATGCAGCCCTTTGCATCTGTGCATCAGCTGATATTTGCACAGATAAATGTGCATCTTGCCATCCTTATGAACATTTACAGTGCCTGTCCAGACTTCTGCAAATCCTGACATTTGGCTTTCTTGAATCAGGTCCTTTACTTTGCAGACCAGAAATTCCATTTATGGTTGATTACCTATTCCAATCCTTTTAGTATTACAATGGAGTCATTTGTCTTTGCTCTTATTCAATACCTTCTGTTTCCACAGTAAGATGTCACTCACATGACTTGTGTTTTCAAGTCTGTCTGAGCAGTTTGTAACTGTGGTGGTAGCTTTAAAGCAGAGTCAGGAGGTCAGGATGGCTGGCTTCTGTTTACAATCTAATCACTGAGCTAAGGCAGTCAAATTACTCTCTTATCTGTACTTGCAGTTTGCCTCATTGTAGATAGCTGTAAGAATAATCCCTGAAGTGGGAGAACAGAGGTGTGCTGTGTCCTCAGGTTTTGCCCTGTTTTCCTAAGATGTGCTCACTACTTCTAGGGAAAGAGGATTTTATTTAAAGTGCATGCAGAATCTATGTGGAAAATGCTGCTCCTGCAATATGCAGGAGCTGTGAGATCAGCTGGAGCTGCGAGGTGCTGTGACCTGCTGCCTCAGGAAGGCCGTATGTCCCCTGAGTTGTGCATCCAGAATCCCTGGGCAGTGAGAGGGGGTCACAGAGCTGTGTTGGTCTCAATGCCTACAGGTCCCAGTACCCCATGTCAGCTGGGTCAGCAATACCCTCCTTCGGTGAACCTCTTGTGGGTCCTGGGTAAGTGCTTGAGTTTCATGGAGCTGGGTGTCTCTCTGCCTATGACAATGCCAGCATCCTGCTCCCATGAAAGAGACAATTTCCAGGCCCTGCTGAGCTTTAACCCATTTTATTCACCCGAAACAGCACTAAAATACTTGCCTCTCAAACAAGCAGAGCAGCAACGAGTCTCCCACATGAAAGCTTAAAACTCCACTGTAATAATTCAACATATAAAAGGTGGATTTGATCCAATAATCCAAAGCAGAACCAGTTAAATGGGACGTCCTTTTATGATTATCAGAGCCCCAGGGATACAACTGACACCTTTCTGTTTTCCTTTCTTTTTCTTTCTTTGTCAGTAAGCTATAAACCTCTTGCTGTGCTGCAAAAAAAAAAAAACCAAAAACAAAACAAAAAAACCAAAAAAAAAAAAACCCAGCAGAGGCTGAAATGAAATGGGAACCGCAGCTGCAAAGCAATTTGAAGAGTTCCCTTGGTTTCCACAGCCAACCCATTACAAATTCCCTGGATTTTTTTTCACTCCATTCCTGGGAAACCGCACAAAGAAATCTACCCCAAACACGCAAAATAAATATTAATTAATTGTTAGAATTTCTTTAAGCTAATGGATCTTCCTGGCTATCTAGGTCTGCCAGCTTGCTGAGCTCATGTATAAAAAGGTAAATAGAGCTGAGTCAATAGGACAGTCAAAATTTTAAGGACAAGAGCTGGAGAAAAGTTTTACTCTGAAAAAAAGTGCAGTAGGATGTAATGTATGCAGGTCTTCCAGTTAAAGATATACTGAGATAAAACTCCAATACTTTAGCTGTTTTCTACATCCTGAACTCCTTAAATGAACACACTGAGCTTTTTGAAGGCCATACTGATCATTACTCCTGAATTATGCTGTTCACAGCTCCAAACCAACATTTCTCAAATATGTGTTTCTTCAATTATTTAAACAAAACTCCTCAGGAGTCCCATGATATACCAAACAGTATCTCATCTGTAAGCAAAAGATTCAGAATTGTTTATCAATGATGATAAAGGAGTCTAAAAAGCTTATATTTGATGAGTTTTGAAATGGTTGATGAGCACAGAGAAATTATGTTTACTGGAGTCTTGAAGCATTTTGATTTTGGTTTTGGCGGTTCTAATCCTTCATATGACCACAATTTAGTGATGTTCAATGCTAGGGATCTGCTCTACCAGCTCCAGGACAAAGAAAGAGTAATGACCTTGTTTCTAATCTGGAGAAAGTCCTGTAGCTCATCTCTAGGCCACTACTTAATCACATTATCAAGACACATGCACAATATTACTGAGGAGATAACGCTTTGCCTATGAAATAAATCAGACTGAACTGTAGTAAGCCAGAATTTTCAGAAAAATTCTCAACAGGAGCAACTAGGAGTGCTCTCAGATCACAGGGTATCAAAGTGGAGACCACCCTTTAGGTGTCTCTGAAAGCAACAGATGAGTAAAAACAAAGAAATAGATGAATCTGGAGCCAATGCATTTTCACCTGAGGTGTCTTCAAACATAGAAACATTGTTCTTTTTTTAAGCAACATTAAAGTCACCCATGGGGTAAGAGTTACAGTCTTTATGCTCTCTTTCTGAAGCAATGAATCTTGAAATAACTTGGGCACAAAACTCAGAGTATTGGTTGTAATCAGGCTGATTAAAGAATGAGAGCAAATAGAAACATTAAAGAATGGGAACAAATACTACATGTTCTTGCAAGGTCTTTCCCTCTGTGTACTCCCTGTCAGCTAGGAGAGCCTCTGATTCCAATTAAGGCAATCTCAAGAATACATAGGAAATAAACCTCAATCTCCCTTTCCTTTGATACGTGACTTAACCAGTGAGAAATTTGGAATAGAGTCTGAGGAGAGAATGTAGCAACAGCTACATTTTAGAAGAAAATTATTGCCCCTGTGTACCATACCTGTGGATTTATGACAGTTGTCTTCGGTGTACACTTACTGACTGGAAATGATTACTAGATACTTGTAGGGGGTCAACTAATTTTTAGACCCTGAGTGATGCTGGACATTAGTCAATTGCTGAGAAACTCTCACTTTGAAACAGTGATGTTCCCAAAACTAGGCAGCAGATAAACAGAGACTTGAAAACTGCATTTTTTAACTTAGGGAGCCTAAATTCTGCCTAGGTTCTGGCTTCTTTTATTTTTGAATTAAGTTCATGTCAAATGATAGCTATTCCTGCTCTCAGGAAATCCCTACTGTGAGAGTCCACTCTCCTGGACAGTACTGGTGAACCAAAAATCTTTAAGATGTGAAGAATGACTGCTTAAAACTTCCTGGTCCTAATTTCAGCTAAACCTGCATTCTCTGTGTACCTGGCATCAGAAGATTGAGACACGTACCTACCCCTAGTTTATCCTATCTATGCCTTGGGTTATTATTCCTATTCTTGTCTGCCAGGTGTATTTCTTTGACTTTCTACCAATCTGTTTTTCAGAACATAAAATAAAAATCACCAGCAAAAGCTAATTTTAAATGACAGCTCTCCTTTTTGTCTTTCCACACCTTCTACAAGTCAATTTTTGGGGTCAAAATGAAAGATTTTTGCAACTTGCTTGCTGTGTCAAGATTAGCATGAGCAGAGGAAAGACCTATTATTTTGTTAGAGATCCTTGTTAAAATATTGGCAGCACATCACAAGACAGCATGCATCTTTCACTGATCTTTGCAGTTTATTTGTAAAAAAATGCTTATTATTGTAACAGAGTTATAAGCCAAATTTCTTTTCTATTAATATTTAACTATAAAGTTTTCCCTACAGGGAGGAACAGATGAAAAAGTTAAAATGTTTTTTCTAAGACTTTTGTTACTGAGGAGAAAAGGTCTTGCAGACCTTGGCCAACTGTTAGTATGGTTTCTATATGTAATTGCCTTTATTCATCTTGAATGAAAAGCTCTCAGGCAATGTGTTGTGCCACCAAAGGATCTGTTTATGAATTGAAATTTTATTGGGAGAATTCAATCCTGAAGGATGAATTATTGTTGCTCAGAGGAGAGCATTGTGATAGGCAGATAAAAGGGAATCAGTATATATGGTTTCAGCAGAGAAAAGAAAGTCTGATTGCTCTGCTTGTTGGAACTGTAACAATTTATTTAGGAGTATTATTACTAGAATAGCAGTCCAGTTTATTTCAAGCTTACTGGAGCTGTTTCAAAGGTTTAGAATTTCTTTTCTTCATCAGTTTTATGTATGTCCTAGTTCACACTCAGGCGGGTGCTCTTGCTTTGTGCTCATTCCCGTGCTGCCTCACTTTCTTGTTTTACTGGGATACTTTCCATAGTTTTTTTCTCATGGAAACATAATCTTTTTTATCCAGCAAATAGAGTATCCCAGTATGTTTTCTGACAGCTATAAAAGACAAAAATCTCCCACTGATGCGTTTTCAGACACTGTCCCTGAGACGGTTTTTCGACCTTAATGGAACAAGTAAGGTCATGATTACACTAGGGCTGAAAGATCAACCTCTTGTTTCCACAGTGGTATAATTATACTGCTTGCAAGAAAGAGCCAGTTTTAATGAGCTGGTACATATGGAGACAAAATAACTGTATTTTGTAAGCAATGAAGAGGTTAAATAGTCTGCCCAACTGGCATTTTTGTATAGTCTTTATGTCATTATTTTCTTGACAAATGATACTGTTACAGAATATGTTAGAAAAGAAAATCTTATTTTTCCAATTACAGTTCTGTAAATAAGTCAAAGAAATGGTTTTCAGCTGTGTGCTTAATAGGAAAACAGAAAAAGTGTACGCACAACCAAAACTCCCACTGTTTTGGGCAAATATTTTCGAGTGGCCTCAAGTGCATTTACCCTGGTTTTTGGGGGTTGGAGATTTTTCCTGTTGTTTAAGCAACTGTCAGCTTTCCCCTAGCACCTACATTCTTTCTTAAAATATTTTCCTCTTCCAGAAAACATTTATCTCATACTGTGGCTACCCTCTGAGTATCTGTTGATCTCAGAGCCTCTCCTGATGGCCTTAATAGGTTTCTGTAGAGCAGTCTGACCTTCTTCTCTCTTGGTGAGAATTAAGTCCATCACTTTTATCACTTTGAATGCTGTGGGGAAATCCACATCTTCAATTTCCTTTATTCACTCCGTCAGCTTTCTGGGGCAAACCATACAATGCAATTTGCTTCAATGCTAGTATCAAAGTGATAGTTGCCATATGAACAAAGAAGTTTGCTGCCCCTCTGGCAAAAATGCTTTCTATCTTGGGGAAAAACAAAAATAGAAAGAAGATTACAATTAAAAAATAAGCCTAAAATATCCAATGTCCTCCATATTATGTTTAGTTGGTGTCATTCTCAAGAGCATGGATCAGTGTGTAGAGTATCCTAGTTGCAGAGATTGACCCAGCTCAGAGATCACTGCTGAGTGGTCATCCCTGATGGAGAAGGAGTAAAGGAATATGAGAAGGAAGTTGTTAGTAATCATGCAGGACAGTGAAAAGAAAGGTAAATGACTTGAATTGTAGTGGCAGATCAGAGCAAGAGTTCAGAGGTGAGTAAGAAAAAAACCAGACCAAAGGACAACGATGTTGATGCTGTATCTGTGTGGATGTAACGATAGTCAGACAGTTGATATGTTTTGCATGAACTGTGCGAAGTGTGAATGTTGAACGAGGCCAAGGAACAGTATGGAGCAGTCAGCAAAGTGGCAGAATTTACTTGACCAAGTATTTACTATAGGGGCAGAAGGAGAAAGTCAGATATGCAAGTGAATTTACCTGAAACCACTGCTTAGTGGGTTGCTTTTTTTTTTTTTTTCCCTTCTTTATCTCACTGCCTTTAACTTATCTATCTGACTGGCCTTTTTGAAATCATGTTTGTGTTTGCCTAACATTAATATTCATGTCTTGTTCCTCTGTGTTATGTTATCTTTGAAGTGCCTAAGCATTTATGCTTCTCTTAGAAAGACTTAGCACTGAGAATTCTTGGGTTTGGGCACCCTTGAGAAACTGCCAGTTCCCTTATTTGCCACTTTGTTTGTGACAACATAACATGGTAGTAATGCTGAACTCCAGTTCTTTTATTTTGCCTCTTTTTTCCTTTTTAATTTTTCTCTTATTTTTCTCACTTAAATAGCAAAGTCTTTGTTTGTGTTCTAGAATCAGGTCACGCCTGTTTTTCACCTGACGCATCCAACATCCTTGGCCTTTATGCACTGTATCCTGTCATGCATCTCCTGACCTGTCCTTTCTCCTTCTGCTCTTTGAAGTGACTGTCTTACCTTGGTTTTAACACAGTGAGCATGCATAAAATGTCTCGGCTCCTTATGATGAAGAGAAGCAGATATGTCCCTGCCCTGGCAACAGGCTTCCTGGGGTGGTGCTAACAGCTTGTCTTCTCCCAGCTAAGGGAACTGCAGGGTGTGGAGGAGCTGTACAGCACTAGAGAAATAAACCTGGGATGAAAGAAAGATCTACACCTGTGACAAAGGACATCGGAGAAATAAGACAGTGGGTAAGCACACAGCCATTCAAAACATTCCAAACAAACATCATCCCATTGTTTAAAGCAGGCAAGTTCCCATATGCCGCAGATATGAGAGCAGCATCTGAACACAGCAATGCTCAACAGGGCTCTAAATCCAAAAACTGGAGACCTGCAACCCAGCATGTTCAGAAAGGGCTACTTTTATAAATACCCAGACCAGCAGCTGTGCATGGCGAAGCATCAAAGGCATGTGCTGCTTTTCTTTCATTCCTGCCATTCATGATTCATGGAAAAGACTCTCTCCCTCAGGAGATCAAAGTAGTGTTTGCTACCAGAAACCTTGCTCTCACAGAAGGCAATGGGAAAGCTTGGAAAAATCACCAGCTTTCTTATGTTCTGCCTAGATGGTTTTTAATTTTTTTTTTTTCCTTCCAGGACAAAGAATTGACTCAAAAAGCTGAGAGATCACTAGAATGTTAAACACCAAAGACATTTTTAAAATTTGAATGCTACTAAAATTTGAAAAGCTTAAAATAAATTAAAAATAATCGCTCTGGTGTCACCTATTGCTTCTCTGTGTATCTATAGAACCCAATTATTTGTTATAAATAGTTGCTTGAGAAGATAGCCAACAATCAAGGCAGGACTGAGATGCTGTGAAATAAAGACAGAAAATCTTCCTGAAGTAAGTATCTGCCTTTTACTATAGTACTACTTCTGTAAGAAGTCCCAGGTTCTGTATTTCTCCACAGAGGTGTCAATACTTTTTATAGATAAAGGCTATCAGAAAGCACTTGTAACAGCCTTTGAAGCCTGCATATATAACAAGAAACTGCCATACTTCATGCTCCATAAAATTTACTGCTTTCCTGCAATTTCAGACCCAATGAAGTCAGATTTATATTTAAGAAACTCCAAATATGATTAGCGATCATCATCACTCATACATTATTCATGATGCTATCATTACATGTGAAAATTTCAGGCATTGATACTCAATTTCATATGTTCTGCTCAGCTGGCAACTGATTTTAAATTATAACCCTTAATTTTGCATTCTAGGAGATTAAATGAAAAAAAAAAAATCTTGTCCGATATCAGTAATCTATGATTTTTTGACAACAGAGGTCATCCTAAAATCTGCTTTGTCCAATGGAGAATGGCACCAATGGAGTTTCCAGACCAAATACAAATGATGTTGAAATCTCAGGGCTTAATAGATAAATCGATTGACTCTCAGGTGAGATGCTCAGTTTAACAGTCTGAAGATGCCTAAGATGTTCAAAATAGTACTAGGATTTGATTTACCATGACAACAGATGTGAGGTATTTTACTTAGTATTTCAATTAGCTGTAGCAAAAAACCAAAAAACAACAAAAAACTTAGATATTTGATTATAGGATTTACTTTATAATAACATTTATTGTTACATTAGTACCTTTTTTGCATGCAATACTGCTGTGTATCTGAGGATGGCTTTTTGTTTAACCTGACAGCAATACTGGAAGCTATAATTTGCAACCTTGTTTTTTAAAGATGAAAGTCCCCACAATGATCCTAAAAATCTCCTTTCCTTCAGACTGGAAGGAAAGAACTCAGTAGGCTGCCAAAAATTCCCTTCCCAACATGTTCAGGGGCCAGGAAGAGGAGATGGCACTTTAAGCCAGACTACTTGCAGCACAGACCAGACTCAGTGACACCTTCTGTATTTTATAAAGCGTATCTCTAGAGTTGTTAATGGGGGTATTCTAGTTAGAAATAACCTGTCTGCTTGTTGATTTAAGGTGAGATTTGCATTTTATTAGCAACAGACCATCCCAATTGGAGTGACACGGGGAGTTTCTTAATTGCTTTCCACTGCCTGGAAAATAACTAGCTGTTCATTCTATCTGCTAGTGTGACAGCTCATTGCCGTTGTGCTGTTAGACTGGCAGACCCATTTACAGATGATGTTGAAGAACAGCATTTGAATAACAGGAAGGTAGCTGTTTGCCCAACACACAAAGGAGAAACAAACATTTTATAATGGTGCTTTGGTAGGAATTGTCTCATTGCGTGCACATAGAACTGATGTCTTGGACAGCTTCGAGCGAATATTCTGTTACAGTGTCATGGGCTGTTTCTTCCTCAGCTGCTGAAGTGCCTGAGAGCCAGCAGAGAATTCCTGTATCATGTTGTTATTGCCGCCTGAACAAGAAAAGTCTTCAGAAGGTAAAGAAGAGAATCTGACAGGCCAGAAGGCACCTTCTAGACGTGTTTCATCCAACTCCCCTGTTCAAAGCCAGCATCATCATTTGTTCAGAGCCACATCCAGCTATCTTTTAAATATTTCTACAGATGGAGATGCCACAGCCTCCTGAGACAACTCGCTCCAGTGTTTGAGCACTCAGTGAAAACCTTTTTTAAAATAACTATTCACATTTTTCTATGTTACAATTTTTCTTGTTGCCTCTCCATTGATAACCATGTACCTACTAGAAAAAACTGACTCTGCTTTATCTACCCCTCCTTATCTGATATTGTTCACAGCAGCTAGACACCCCCACCAACAGCCTTCCCTTTTGCAGGCTGAACAGGCCCAGACCTGATAGGATCTCCTTCTACATCCTGTTATCTGGCCACAAAGCTGCCTCTGTTGGACTTGTACCTCTGTGTGAGTGTCTCTCTTCTACCGTGGAGCCTGAAACTGGACACGGCATTTCAGATGTGGTCTCACAAGAGCTGAACATAATCTCTTCCCATAACCAGCTAGATTAACTTCTTCTAATGTAGTCAGCACACCTTGGTGTGCTGCAAAGGTGCTTTGGTGGGTGATGTTCAAACACTCCAGCTGAATTACTGGGTCTTTTCCTTCAAAGCTGCTCTCTAGTCTGCCCTGCCACATGAGGTTGTCCCATCCCACCTGCCAGACTCTGTATTTACCTTTTTGCTGAATTTCAGGAGGTTCCTGTCAGCTCAAGCAATGGAGAAGCATCATATTAAATTTTAATCCATTTGGTGTGTTTAAGAAGAGTCACTAGAACTAAGAGGGTGGCTCTAACAGGCATTGCGTAAGTTTTTGAAGACTCTTATGGGGTGTACACTGAAAGCCACGGGAAATTTCACAATACTCTTAGTTTCCAAAAACTTCACTTGAAACCCTATCCTCTGTTTCTGAGAAATTGCCAAATACATGCATGCAAATGCCAACATTTACTTACAAATGCATATACATAATAATACCACTGATTTCTCTACTTTCCACTGAGATCCATTAGAACACTCAAGCAAGCAGGAGAGAAAAGACCCTTTCACATTATAAGGAATTATATCTATTCTGCAAAGGGCTGTAGAGAACACAAAAGTAAGTTAGTAAAAGGTCTGTTAATCTTGAAAATATAATCTTGACTACAGAGTCATGATTGTGAGTCTTAATTATTGCAAAATTCAACAGTGTTATTGGCTCATTAGGTAGTCAGTTACTCTGCTGTGTATCTTTTGGAGCAAAGAAAGTTTAACATTGCTTGTAACAGAGTCTCATGAGACTTTTAAAAAAGCTGGTGAACAATTCAGATGAAAACTTGTATTAATAACACTGTTTCTGAAATGTAACAGCCACAAGATGAAGGTACACGCTACAATTGAAATGATCACTAGAGAATTTTTCTGAGAATGTGATCAATATGGAGAGAGTTCCATGTCCCTTACTTTCCATTGCAAAACTAATGGCACTATCTTTAATCTGAGCTGACTGTGGAGAGCATGTGGAGCTCATTGCAGGCTGAGGAATTTGTGCACCAAGATATATTGCTTGAAATCTTGAACTCATTGAAGTCAGCCAAAAATGCCACTGATTCACACAAGCCTGGCTTTTATTTCTAGAACATTTTACGAGCACTTGTCTTGCACGTTTGCATAAATGTCAGCTAAATAAGAGAACCAATATCTCCTCATCAGCACAGGTTCATTTAACTTACATGCTGCCATTGAACCCAATAAAATGTTTGTGTTCTGAGCTGCAATAAGTCATCAAATGATGTTAAGAGCCCAGGAAAACAGATGCAGAACCTTTAGGGCATGTCAGCTGATGAAAATAAAACTATAATCCTACTGCAGGAAAGCAATATGCAGGTTGTACACACACCATGAAGTTACACAAAAATTAGACTTTGCTAATTAAGATGGCTTCAAAGGGGATTGCATGTATATATGTGTTTGTGTCTGTGTCTGTATCTGTGTGTGTGTTTTTGTGTATTTGTGTGGTTAAAAGATTCATAACCTGACTGAGATCATCAAAGTATATTCATTTTAAATTAGTATCAATACAGGAACAATATCTGTGCAAAGCAGTGTCTTTTTAAAATGTTCTGTGGAGCAGTAAGTCAGCTTCAGAGAACCCACTGGCTTCCAGAAACTTCATCAGCTGCCACTGGTGGGAATGGGATGCCCCCAGCCTTCCATGGATGAGGATTTGTCATGCTGTTTACAATGGTAAGGCAAAATCTGCCAAAATCCTCTGGCAAGTGACCTTTCATCACAAAACCCGGCAGATGGCAGCCTACAGCCAGTATTTTTTACTGTGCAGTTTCCTGCTGTGATAAACAGAAACTCCTCACGAGAGATTTTTGAAGGAAAGCTATGATATATTTAGGTGCATAGAAATATGAACATGATGTTTGTATTGTTCCCTCCTGCCTTGTCTCTGTGGCACAATTGTACTCAACTGTAATTTTTGTGTGGAAGGAATTCTCCATTTTTTCCCCATCCAGCCGATGAAATTTACTGCTGCAATGTAGTCATCTGCTCAAAGAAACTGGGCAGAAGCAGTTGATCTGGGGACAGCAGGAAAGGAAGTTTTAAGCCATTGGATGCTGCTGATTACAATTTTTAGTGAAGTCAGGAAGGTCCTTATGATGATTTTTACTTTCCATTGAGCTTTTATCAGTCTCCTTCAAAATAAATGTGAAATTACAGAAGTAGCATCTCCCCTCCCCTGCTGCAGTGCTAGTACACTATTCTCTGAAAGGCTAAAAAATGGGTGTGTACTCCTACAGTTTCAGGATCTCCATCTTGCCCTTTTAGCCTGAACGTAGCTAAATTAGGGTAGCTAAGGGTGTATTAGGTACAAGGGCAAGCTACACTTCACAAGGGCAAGCTACACTTGCATTCCAAATGGCAAAGGGTCTGAAAAATTTATTTACTGGTCACATAACACTTTGAAAGCTGTTTTGAAAGCACTTTCAACCATGTGCAGGGAGAGCAGAAAACTTCGTTTATATCCATGGCTCGTGTTTATCCACACACATGAAGTAGCAGCCTGCAATGTAAACATTGCTGCTCAATCTAGAAAATATGATCCCAGATCTTGGATTTGCTTTTTTAAGGTTTCAGAGTGCTTCTGTTTCAAGTGCCTGGTCCTTCCTTCTCCCCTGTTCCGGTCTCCTTTGCTGTCCCCAGGACCCAGGAACCAGCAAGGCAGCACAGGGCCTCAGAGAAATTAGATGTTAGGTTTCGATTAGATGTTAGGAAGAAGTTCTTTGCTGCGAGGGTGGTGAGCCACGGGAACAGGCTGTCCAAAGAAGTTGTGGATTCCATATACCTGAATCTGTTCAAAGCCTGGTTGGATGGGGCCCTGAGCAATCTGATCTGGTGGGTGGCACACCTGCCCAATGAGGGGGGGGTTGGATGACCTTTAAGGTCCTTTCTGACTCAAATCATTTTATGATTATATGATTCTATGAAATGCCTGTATGGGGCTGCCTCTGCCCACAGAGACATGCACCATTTCGTGCCCTGTAGCACTTTGCAGCAACTCCTTGCCTTGCAATCCTCGATTGGGTGTACTAATTGGGTTCTGCAGATTATAAATGTCTTTTGTGCAAAAAATTTTACACAAGCAGCTGATACAGTAGTTGCTCTTCTAATACTCAAATGACCAGAATTACTTATAAGTTATCACCTAACGATATCACAGTAGAATGACAGTCAATTTGCAAAGGATTTTCTTTGGATCAATAGAGAGAAAACCTGAATGTTTTAAAATATGATCTTTCACCACAATTCGATTTTATAGATATGAAGAGAAGTTTTATGTATATTTATTAGGTGAACTATGAGCCTACTTCTTTCTTTAATTTGCTGAAGAAAACTCTGACCACAGAGAGGTTTTCAACAGTATTTAAAAAGCCATCAAGAAAATTGCCAAAAGGATATTTCATCAATAATTCAGGAAATCCTTTACAAAATACAGAAATATTTCCAGGACTTCTAAAGTGGAAAATTACAAAGTTTCTAAATCCCGTTTCATAAGAGAAGTCTAGTCTCATCTCAGTTGCTATCCAGACAGAAAAATATGGTGTAAGTCACCTTTGATACCACTCACGGAACAGTCTGTTTTTAATGTGAGCTCTCACATGCCCTTTTCAGCCTGGGCATTTGCCTCCTTTTATCAGGAAATATAAAAAATGTCATCTTGGACTATCAATTTTGTCTCTTTCTTTTATATGCTTCTGGTGGGTTAGTCCTGGCCCCCACTCAGTCACTCTGTCATGTCCCAGCAGGATGGGAGAGAGAATCACAAGAGTAAAAGCAAGAAAACTCTCTGCTCAAAGATAAAGGCATTTAATAGGTGAAGCAAAGCTGTGCAAGCGCAACAAAATCTTCATTTACTATTTCCTATTGGCAGGGAGATGTTGAGCCACTTCCCCAGATGTCCTGCCTCAGCACACATAATGCTTACTTGGAAAGACAACGACTATAATCACAATTGTCCCTGCATCCTACTCCTTCTCCTGAGCTTTTACGTCTGAGCATAGCATAAAAAAGCATGGAGTATCCCCTTGCTCAATGGTCAGCTGTCCCAGCCATGTCCACTCCCAGCTTCTTGTGCTCCCCCCAGCCTCCTTGCTGGGGCAGAGTGGGAAGAATTAAACCCTGATGCTGTACAAGAACTGCTCAGCCATAGTCAAAGCATCAGCGTTGAACTGATGCTGCTTTAGTCACAAATCCAAAACGGGAGACTATAAAGAAAATTAACACCAGACTCCAGCCAGACTCAAGACCTCTTGTCTTCTGCCCTTCTTTTAACAGTGGATCAGCATTAGATAGACAAGAAAAGATCTTTCTGGTCTTTCTAACCATGTAGACTATTCAGACTCATACAGCGTGAGAAAAAGAGGGAGGGTAAGGTATGCAAGACTTTCTCTATGAAAGTATTCTGCTAAGAGGACTTAATGGGGACCCCTTTGTAAAAGAACTAAGCAGCACCCCTTTGTGTTTGTAATACATTTTAAACAGGGCTTTATTTAGATGTTAAATGCCTTATAAGGTTGCAATTAGCCAGTCTGAACACTACAGCAAATATTAAGAGCTTTTTGTCTTCTGAAATGCCTGAGGGAAGGCACCATGATACCAGCTGGTAAAGCCTAGGAACCTGTTCCTTCAGGGCTGACAAGTGCTGTGGGAAGCACCCCGTGTGCCCTCTGGGCAGTGGGAATTTACAGATGCGGTATCCCCTCGGAACTAACCGAGCTACCAAGAGACCTGCCAGCTGCTCTGAGGAACATCTCCGTCCTGTGGTGGGGGTGTTCGGTTGAAGGCTTCCTCATGGAAAGATTCCTCAAAGTCTGCTGGAAATATCCAACCATTTTGTGTGCTCATTTCTTTGGACAAAGGGTAAGTATGAGAAACAAAAAGTACAAACCAGAATCCGACTTTTATTTCACTGTTTTGTGGGTGAAGAGTGCCATATGCAACCTTTCTTATTGCAACTGCTTACTGGTATCTCCTGTTCTGTCAAATTCTCATTGGGAAAAAAGGAATTAGGCTTCATTTTAGAGGGGTTTGGGGCTGGGGGGGTGGTGCTGGGGGTTTTTTTGTGTGGTGGTGGGTTGGGCTCTTTTGCTTCCTTTGTGCCTGCGAGGCGGGGATATGACTCCAGTTGTCATGTTTCAGGCGTAGGGTAGAAGTTGAGAGTATAATTAACAGCTTTACTGGAGGCTAATTTTCCCTTAATTGCTCTTATAACAGTGAAATAATGGAATCAGAAACAAGGAACATTAACATATTGCTGTTAATATCTGTCAGGGGAAGGTGGCTGAAGTGTGACTACAATACAGAAAAAAATATTTACTAAGTTCCCTAGTCCTGCAAATGCAACAGCACAAATCCAGACCCTCTTCTCAAGTGGCATGGTAAAGCTGCCAATCCCC
The DNA here is from genome assembly GCA_013397935.1 of Dasyornis broadbenti. NCBI lineage: Eukaryota > Metazoa > Chordata > Aves > Passeriformes > Dasyornithidae > Dasyornis > Dasyornis broadbenti. The sequence continues at coordinate 228,306 of VZRN01006453.1, forward strand.
TTCAGAAACCAGTCATGCATGTAATAAATGCTCTGTGTCTCACAGCCCTGTCTTTGGCTCTTACCTATCCTCCAATGTGTATAACTCCGATCTTCACGTAAGTGTTGTGTGTTAGGTGTCAGATTGCTAAGGCTTAGCTAATACCAGAGTTATTAGATTGCATCCCTCCCTATTCTTCATTCTCTTTCTCAAGTTATGCTCAAGTTATACTTCACATTGCTGTAATAAACTTTAGCTGGTAAGACACTGCATTCCCTAATTGGCTACATGCAGCAATGAAGAAATTAATTCCAAGCAAACACGGTTGAAATTATTGGAGCAGAAATATTTGCAAGAAGGTTTTAAGTTTGCACTGGCTCACCTCTGTCAAAGCAGGCAATGTGCAAGGGATACTGGGAGGAAAAATAGGGAAGAGAAGGAAAACTAAGGAGTGAGAAGGGTAGGCTGAGAATGGCAGACATTATTAGAGAGTCCAAAGGGCCAGTATTGTTTGCTATTTTCTTGAAGATTCAGAGTTTTAAATTTTCTCATGTGGGTGCTGATGCTAAATTTTGTATAAGGGAAAAAGAAAGCATGACTACACATATCCCCGCCTCACTGCACAGACCTTCATATAGGGTTTCACCTTTTGGACAGTGGCTGTAGAGCCCGAGCTTTTTCAATGTGGTCGAGCTGAGTAGAAACTTGTTTTCATAGTTGTTGATGACAAGCTGTTTGATAAAGAAGGCAAAGAACTTCTTATTTACCTTGGGGAAAAAACAATAACAACAGAATGGTATTTAACCTTACTACTCAGAAAATAGATGTTCTAGAAAAACAGCTATTTCTAGCAATTGCAGATTCTGCCTAAGTGTTGCAGTAGGTGTTGTGGTGCTGTCCTCTTTGTTGAATGTTACCTTTTAGGAAGTACTATTTTCTTGTTTAAGAATATTTATTTAACATGGTTGAGCAGCAAATATACAGCAGCAATTTCTTAAAACATCAGACCTTATTTTTGTTTCCAAACATTGAACAAAGATTAATTTTTTCATTTGAATGACATCTAGGCATGGCCGGTTTTTTAGATTTGTACTATCAGTAAAGTGAGAGTTTACATGCCAGACACAGTGGTGTGTCAGGGAGATCAGTCCTTTAATGTGATACATGAGGCTTTGTTTCTGAAGTCTGTATTAATATTTTTCAAGTTTCATGATTTAGTGTCAGTGCTTCTTTCATTACCTGTGTTTCTATGGTAACCAAGCATCCCATAATGGTTCTGTTATGATGCCAAAAAATGTTTCAATTTAAGCTGATCTATTCAATTTTAGATCATTATGCTGCAGTACTAGCAGGGATGGCATTACAGCTCTTTTGGTTTTATTAGGCTTATTTTGGTGCTGAGAAAAGAAAAAAAACAACTCTAAAGAAACTGTTGTAAGAAGCCCTGGGATGTCCACGAATTCAAAAAAGCTTTTATAGCTGTCTGGCATCTAACTCTAATATATTTTGTGATCTTGTGGTCCTCTCAGCTGTATCTGAAAATTGATTTTTACTTTGAAAGAAGACCAAAGTCCTGCTTTGATTCTTGTGTCCCTGTTCTATCTTGCATGGATTTTGGATATCTTAAGTTTCCACTTTAAGAAACAACCATACAAGGTTCTCCTAGCATATGGGCTCTCATGTTTCAAAAAAATACTTTTTATACTTATTGATTAAGTAATGTATACTGATTAGAACAGTTTGATTGTCATGATCTAATGGATAGACTGACCTCCACTTCTAGTGGCATAATTAAAGAATGTACTATTATGCATCTCTGGTCTTAATACTGGAAGTACTTAACACACATACTAGCTGGAGTCACCAGGGCTCTTCAAACTCCTGTAATTAAGCATCTGCCTAACAGTTTGAAGAATCAAGTACCAAATGTCAGTTTTTGTTCTGTTTTTATCAAATCAGTTAGTGAAGCAAAGGACTTATAAAGGTATATCTCAGCAGAGTTCCCTCCGGTACAAAAAGAAGTAGCTAGTATTTCAGCAGAGTGCCTTGGAATCAGGAAGTTATATGGCTATTCTTTCACTGTCTATCTGCTCAGTATTCCTCCTAATTTCCCCTGGGATTCTCTCGCACTGAAAAACTTCTGCCCTGATATGAACACTGACGCAGGAGTCATTTCACTGTTGTGCCCCTGCAAACTCCTGTTATGAGGGTACTACCAAGCCTCCTGGTTTGATGAAATTAAACAAAGCAAGAAACCCATTTATAATTCTTGCAACTGCAGCTAGTAAATGTGTTTTGCTACTGGAACTTGACAAGATAAATACCAGCAACAAAATTGAAGCTGAAGAACTGAGAGAAATTGAGTGATTTTGCCTACATTGAATTAAGGAGATATATATATTTTATAGGAACAGAAGATGAAATAAACTGTGTGGATATATAAAACATATTCAGTGCTGTAACTATAATAAGGGCATACGATACCCGGCAGATTGATTATAAGTGGGTGTGCAATGAAGGCAGACTGGGTAAGTCACACTTGGGGAGTGTGGCTGATGGATAGACAATATCACTTGCTATGCCAAGGAGGGGAGAGGCAGCACATCTGGAGTTGCTCAGTCTCACTAATGCTGCAGGATATACAATGCCCAGGTGGAGTCTCTGGCCTGGTAGCTGAGCACAGACAAACAGAGGCAAAAGGTGGCTGAAATTTTTTCTGAAGTGGAAGGAAATGGAAGGGAGGAAGCTTTCTGCACATACCCCTTGCAGCAGGAAGTGGGTAAGTAATTTGTATTTTTCCTGGTTTAGATCCCCTGCCTAAAAACCCCACAGCCTATTTCTCCCAACCTTTGCACTATTCCATCTAAACTGCCCTTTCTGTCACCTTCCTGCTCCTCTCCTGCCCCCAGGGATGACTGGGCTGGCTAAAAAGACACTACGTCCCTCACCATTGCCCAGCTGTTTCTCCAGGAGGTTGCGGAACTGCCCCTCTCGAACAATAGTGACAACCATCAGCGTGGGTGAGAACTCAGCAGTGGAGGCATCAAATCACAGCAGGTGTGTCTAGACACGAGGCGGAGCAATTCTGACTCTTGTCCCTAAATGACACACCAGAAAGAACTGAACTGATAAAATTATTTGCTTCAAATGTCCCCCATTCATCAATTATCCTACAATTGTATTAAATTACAGAGAACTGATACAAAACAGGAAAAAACCCACACATGATAATATTGAGCTTTATATCCTACTATTGTTTTTATATGTGCCAGAGACTAGTACCAAGCTTTTTTGTAGGTGATAATCAGTAATGACATACCAACCTTAAGCAATGATGTTATATGTCATATGCTGTAGCTAACTCTTCTTCAAAGCTCAATGGTGAAAGAAACCAAGGAGCTGGAAACAGTTGCATTATGTTGACATTGCTGCATGTTACAGGATTTTATTGCTGCAGTATCTGCAAATCTTGGGAGCCAGGAATGCTTAACTGTTTATTATTGCATGTCTGAAAACGAGACTTAATTTCATGATGACTAATTAAAGAATGCCCTCACAGAACAGATTCTGATTTCCTGTAAACCTGTTCTGTCCAGCTCCACTCAGTACAACAGCCACAGTTTCTACCAGGTGAGCATATAAGCAAGAGCCTTCACACAGCTCATCAATATTGTACCATTTTCAATCTGTTATGAGAGTACTTTTCTTAAACAGAACATTGTTATTCTTGCTTTCAGCATTTTTTTTGTGACTCGGTGGGATGCTATGTTTTTCCTGGAAAGAACACTGGTAATGCAACATTACAAAAGACAACTGCAGAAAATTTACCCATTCACAATCCCTTGAAATCCATCCAATTGCAAAATTAACTAGGATGTGCAGAAAAAGATAATGAAAGATTAAATTTGTATTCTTCACTATCCTTGAAAATTATATACTGGCTTATTTATTGAGAGAAGAATGCTGTTAGTAGAGCAGAAGCTTATCCTTCAAAGGCTGCCTTCTTTTGGCCAGCATCCCCTTGTTCATCAGTGGGAAACAGGCAGAACTCTCCTTTTCTCTCCCTTTAGCCTGGACATTCATCTTCTGTTTATGCCCTTAAGCCACGAAACTTAATATTGTCAAAGTTCACTGCTTTTTTAACAAGACAGCATGATGCAACAATTAAAAATACTTTCCATTTTAAAATCTGAAGATTTGAACACAGGCAAAGAACACGTAGGCAACCCAAACAGTGCCTACACAATTAATTGAACGTATTAAAACTGTGAGTTCAGAAATATTCACCTCTCCTGTGATTAGTAGCATGTAGTCTTCTTTTTAAAAAAGTATGGCTTCGTAACAGCTGTACCATTTTCCTCATGACTTTACACTGACATATACACTATTTGGATGTACTGTGGAAATTTAAAGTGCAGTAAAGAGGTAATTTCATTTGTTAGGCTACTATGCCCATCACAAGCATAAAAGTTAAAAGCTTACACTTAGGTTCACAACACAGAATACGATTTTCTTCTTCAGCTGAAATCTTTTGGTGCTTTAATACTAAAACTAACAAGAGGAGCTGAAACTTCTAAAAATACACACAGAAAATCAGTCAACACTCACTGAAGTGTTTGTGCACAAATTTGTTTTTGTAATCCAGGATGGACAAGGAAGGTTACAAAGAAGCCGGTATGATTTCTGTTCTGCAGGTGAAGATCTGTGATAAAAGCAGACAGAGAGCAAAAGGCTGTGTACTTAACTATACTATAGAGATGAAAAATAGGCACAAATATGCTGCTGCCTGATTGACACACTTTCTGTTTTTCCTGTGAGCTACTGTCACAGCTGTAGCTGGAGCTCAAAGCACCCAAGCAGCTTAGAAAGAGGTAAACTTCAGATGATGGTGGATTTCGCTGTATCTTGATTAGGCATGGAGGGACTCCTCCATGCCTAATCATTTTATTTTGTATGAGCACGAACTATTATCAGACAATAACACAAGTCTTTGACTGCACTTGCAACAAATGTTTGGAGGGCAAGTCATCTGGGTCAAGAATGGGCTTAGTCTGTTGTGTAGTTGACATACTGCAAACATATACAGGATCACACCAAAAATCGTGTTTTAGACAGGAAAGAGGCCACCAGAAAGAGCATGAGCTTTATGTTCACTGCTCCCAGCTGCAATAGAATACAGGGTTTGCAATGAGTGATGAAAGTTGACTCACAAAATGAAGAAGTACTTGCAGCAGGAGCTGTACATTTTGCTCCTGCAACTTTAAATAAATTTTCTGCCATATCCAAAGAATTGTCTTTTTTCTGCAGAAGATGATGAAGAAATTGAATTATGTATTTAAAAAATACACTGCAGTCATTGACTGCAGTATTACATTACTGTGATGTATACCTTTGCCTGACCACGTATCATAGTGGGGTGTCAATCTTACTGAATCAGCTCCACCAAAATATGCCCAAACCCACTCCTTTGCTCTTTTTTCTGGAAACAACCTTCCTTAAACGTTATCTTTGTCCTACTCAGAGAAAATTCACAAAAGTTATTCTGAGTCTTTGGGATTTATCTCCTTTTATTTTAGACATCAGTAAGGTGGATATCTGGTTCTCAAATTCCCAGATTCCTTTTATAGTTGCTAGCGAGGAAGGGTCATTATGAAGAATGTTGCCTACTTCACTCTAAAGTGGATGTATACTTTTAGACTGACTGCTTTACAGCCCATCGTTCCTTCTGGCATAACCTATGTATCACCCTGTATCTCTCTATAATCTCTTTTTGAGATCATATACTGCCATGGGCAGAGACCATCTTTTGTTTTTGTGTTGGTACAGGCATTATCTGAATGAGATTGAAATTGAGGCTCTGCATGTTCCAGTCATGGGCATAAGAACAATAAAAGAACAAAGTACTGAATATACTTCCAGATAATTATATATATCTTATGCGATGTCATCTAGTAATTTAAGGGTGTTTGTGTTTCCAGATGTAAGATGTACACATGGTTTGAAAATAGGCAGAATTCAAGGCTCCAAGTCCTTCATTCCTGTGACAGGGCCACCAGAATCACAAATCTGTGAGCAGGGAGAGTGAGGCTCATTTATCACCTGCTCTGCTATGGTTGATGAAAACAGCTGTAAGGTAGAAATTCCTGAAACTTAGAGAGGAAATAGTGGCATAAAAGAGGTTTTTAATTTTCTGGGTAGACTGTAATGACTAATCATATGTCAGTCTGGCTAAATAATGAAAAAACTTTCTTCTCCTCAGGAAATTTGAATTTCTAGCCTGTCCAACAGTTTTATGAGCATGTTTTAAAAACATTAAAATGCATTTCTGCAATCCCTACCCAATATTACATTCAGTCTCTCATTTTAGTTTTATAGCATTCTCCATACAAGTGCCACAGAGAGTTTGACTGCAAAGCACATTTAATTAAAAATACAGCCAAATAAATAGGATTGGATTTTATAAGTCACAACACACCTATCATTTTAATCACTGATGGAAATGTAGTCTGTACGCAAGAGTCATAGGTTGCTACCTAGAGAAACTGCAAAAACAATCCTGCTTTAATTTTTTACTGAATTTCATCAGACACACTAAAAGAATACCTATTTCATATACAATATAGACTGCTGGGCATCTGGTGCTTAATGTTCAGATAAATAAATATTGAAAAATTATTTCATGTGTGTAATAAAACAGGCTGTAACAGTGCAGTGTTAAAACCAAATGTCTATTCCTCCTTCAGACAAAAGAAAGAAAGAAACCTTTTGAAAAAATATGTGTTCTTCAACTTGGAATCTTCATCAGCGTAGTAATATCGCCTTCCACTTTTTTTGTAGTCGTAGGAATTATGGTGGTGTTTTTATCACTCTGCTACTTCTATGGATATTACATTTATGTATTCAGAGTGATGTACAAGAAATGAGCCAGATAATTATGAGTAAGCTGAACCAGCTGCAAATACAGATAAAGTACATTCATTATGCTATTATAAGAAGATTGTGTGTGTATGTAAAGGTTTATATACTGTGGTTGTGTCTGGGGTTTTTTAACTGTGGTGCCTCCACTGTGAAACACTCAACAATGTTTTTGTGCCTGTCCGACTGCTATTGCCACTGCACTCCAGAGTGCAGCCTGCTAGAGGGCTTCATGGCAGGGCTTTGTGACTTCAGCTGAAAATCTGCTTGGAGTAGTGAATATCTCACAGCAAGACCACGAGTGCTTAGCCACCGTAGCCCTGATCCTAGGAAAAGACAGCTCGCTGGGAATAAATAATTAATAAAATTTATTAAATTACAGTTTCATGGTAAGAATGACACTTCAAACATAAATTACAAACCCTATAACAAAATATAGGCCCCCTGTTTGTGAAGGGAAAAATGTTAAAATTACTGATTAAATTGCTACTTGAAAGGTGAATGGAAAGCTCAATGCATTTGCACTTGACAACTATTGCTGTTGTCATAAAATAATTTTGACATTTAAATGTCAAAAGATATGCTATTCTTACAATACTTTAATTGTCTTTGATCACTCTGGTATTTCTGTCTTTGTCTTTCAATGCTTTAATTTCACTGTAGATTTATGTCTGATGCGTTAAGTCCGACATGAAGCCGATATAATTTGCAACACATTGAAAAAATGATGGTCCTTGCAACTTCTTTCCTTGCATACACTTGAGAGTCACTTCCTTCTTCCTGCCCTGACTTCCACCCCACCATATCTCTTACCTTCTCTGTTTCCATGAGCTTTGTCTTCCAACTCAGAAGCGAGAGTTGTGGATCATCTCAGATGATGGATGTCTTGTCTCTTTAGGGCGGAGTTTTTAGGCGAGGACTGAAGGTTACCTTGTCTTGCTCTGTTTCATCCTTAGGCTTTATTCCAATAACCACGATTATGAATGCTAATTAGTTTTCAGAGTTAAATGTAACATAATATTGTTTTGTCAGAGATGGGTTTAGACATTCCTTCGGTGCGGGGAAACATCTGACTTCAGTTCATGGGATGCTTTGTAAGTTCCTTAAAGTGAAGTTGGGTGAATTCTTCCTGCCAGGTAATGTAGGCATCTAGAGACCCCACAAAGATGTGCTTACCTCCATTACTGCAGAAAATGCTGGAGGTTACCATGAGTGCCTGAAGACAGGTGAGAGGGACAGGACCCAAGGTCCCCATCCAAAAAGTTTATTTTGGCTGGTTTTCTTTTTTTTCCAGAAAGAACTCAAGAGCAACTATCTCTATCACAAATGAACTTGACATGTACTGTTTGTTACACATTCAAGGAAAGTAAATTTTTTTCTGGCTAGACCTAGGGTCTCTCAGATGCTCAGGAGGATGCTCTGTTTCTGTGTACTTTTTCTTCCAATAGCTTTAAAAACAAGACCCTTAATCCAAGGGCCTAAAAGGGAAATACGTCTCCTCCAATATGTTCTCTCATTAGTAGCAGTTATGTAGCTTTCACCAACATCTCATTCCACTTCATTTCAATAAAATATGGCCTCTGTAACCAAGAAGATAATTAGTAGCTGGTGGAAGCTCATTTGTAATTATATTGAGTTGAAACTAATAATTATTACATTACTTTATATGTACAATGTTTTTCCTCTGAAATCCCCTCTGATTCCCTCATAGATGCCCATAAATTTTGCAGCAAATTTGCAATCACTGTTGTGGGAAATGGACGAGATCCCAGCAGCTTCTTGTTACCTTTCTGTCACTGCACAAAAAGCAAATAATTCCTGAGCTTGTGAGGAAATTATCCTTCTCTAGATGATTGGGTCTAATCAGAGACAGCTTATTGCTGGGTTTCATTCAAGAGTATCTTGCTTTGACACTGACAGAACTTACTTAAATGATACCGGTTTGTTTTAATTTTTTTAGTAATGGAATGGAAATTTTTTAGTAATGGAATGTTTCCTCAAGTTCCCTCTAGGAAACCTTCAGTTTTATTAACAATTTCTGGTGATAAACACTGGGATGTGCTACTAGTTGTACTTCTTATGTGGCTTTGGGGGAGATTAGATATTTTTTGAAAGATGAAAGGAAAGCACTGCCACCAAGATGCACCTCAGCGAATCTCTGTGCTAATTGACACAGTGTACTCTCTTCTGAAAGGCAGACTCTGCCTCTTCTCTCCTCTCTCAGTGCATTCCCCAGGGTCTGTGAGGTTTCATGCGGAGCCTGGAGACATTTCTGGGGGTTACACTTTGATGTGTTAGCACCACTAAATAGTGTCATAAGTATCACATCTACAGGGGGGCGATTTGCTCTTCTGCTCTGACCTCCTACACAAAACAGCTCGTTCAGCAGTGGAATGAATCAACCTAGGGCATCTCTGTGAAAAAGCCAGGCAAGCCTGGGCTTTAAATTCCCTACCTCTATGTGCTAACTTCTCTTTACTAAGGGAAAACAAGACTTAGAAATTATCAATCTTTAAACATGTCATCTCTCTGATTATTTTCCTGATAGTTTGCAGAATTTTGCTGGCAGAAATTTCTTTCCACGTAAATAGGTCTGAACATTGACAACAATGCATGATAATATCTCCCATTTCTTTTATTATTTTTTTCTAGACAGTGACAGGTGGAGAAGGATTTCACAGAGAGCTGTAAGATCTGGTCACAATCTTCTTTAAAAATGTTGACTACAGAGCTCCAAAAGCTATCACAGGTGGCATGTGGGGAGGCAATAACACCTTCCTCCTCCTGTTTGGTACCATTTGCCCTACAAGCTATCACATTGCACTCATTTATTACCATGACGCCTAAAAATTACTTCTGTGTCTCTACATTGAAGAAGAGAACTGGCATCATGCAACTGTGGCATCGGTTTCTCTTTGAATGGTTCTGACAGACTGGATTCATTTTGAGATTGAGGCAGATCAATCTGGGCTGATATATTTAGTGCCAATGGTGTCTTTGGAGGAGAATTCAGAATTGGAAGAGATGTGAGGGGCAATTCAGCTGAGCATCATGAGGGATACGATTCATCCACAAGACAGAGCACCGATGCCAGTTCCCATGTCCTCAGCACTCTCATCTGGTGCTGCTCTAGAAAGGCAGTAGTCTCCCAGAGGTCCATATGACACCATGCATGCCTAGAGACATCAAATGCCACTGCAAAGCCATGTGTAGGCAGCTGACTCATCCTCTAGATATCTGTTTTATCCTCAGCTGAAATGCTTTCTGGGCTCTGTTGCCTGTGATAGGATTTTGGATATCTATAGACACCTACGTGGAGACATTTCAATTTTCCTAGTCTGAAACTGACTTGGGCCCAAAGGCTCAGTTTAGTAGCCTGAAAACAGATATTTACCACTTCTTCAATCTTAGGTTTGCCCTACTTTTTCTCTAATTGCTGTTGGGGCCACCTGATGGGAGACTGTGCAGGGGGAGAGACTCTAATGATTTTGATACTCTTAGGTAAAAGATGCCTGCAGTTCTCCCAACTGGAGAACATTTAGCTTTAATAGTTAGCTTTTAATAGCTACAAAGTCTAAATTTTTCAGAATTGCCAAGGAGTTAGAAGGTATTCCATGAGGGCTGGAAGATTTAAATAGATCTTCAGTTTTCTCCCAAGAGAAGGACATCCTGTGTCTGGTGAATGCTGCTGCCTTCAGATCTCCATTGGCAGTGGTGTCAGCACTGTCTGGTGTCAGAACCAGTGCTGGGACTTCTCTTGCACAAGGTATGCTGTATAAATAATGTGCCTTGGGTGTTTTAACATTCCAGGAGCTTCAGGAATACTAGTACGATCGTCTTCATTCTTTTGGAACAAACAGTGCTCCTTCCTTGTGTTTGTATCCGAGGCCACTAAAGTCGGTCTGTACAACAGAAATCAAGTCCATGTCTCTCTGCTAAATGCTTCCATCATCTTTGGTCTTTATGGTCTTACTAAATAGTGCAAAATTACATTCTACTACTCTCTCACAGTTCCTTTCAAAATAATGGCAGTGAGATTGTTAAGATTAACACCAGGATATATGACAAGCTTTCAATTTTCACTTAGACTGTGAAATAATTGTATTTAAATTTAGAATTAGAATTAGGAATAAATTTGGATTCAGATTTAGATGCAGTAAAAACACATGGAATTTGAGAGCTATAGGATTTAGATTTCAACTCTCTTTTCTAGATTTTGAAATAACGTTCTGTAGTGTTTTACAGACAAATTAATATATTACACACTTTCCTTTTTATTTCTATACTTATTTCTTTGAGATTTATTTACAAATGTCTAAAACCAGCCAAGACGCTTGAGTGCCAGGAAGATAAAAACCACTGTCATCAATGCTGCTACACAATCTTTTTCACATTGTATCATAGGCTTTTTAGGCCATAATAGCATGCTAAAAGGGTACTGTAAAGAAGTTGTATCTGATGCTTCTGCCACTTCACATGAAAGCTTATGGGCTGTACAGCTCAGCTGGTGGTCCCAGGTGCATGTGCACTTCATTTCAGGAGATATCACTAAGAAGTATTTATTATGGGTATAATAATTGCAGGAGAAAAATATTGCTGTAATGGGAACTGCAGTACCATTAGCTTCTTTAAATTCTTTTTTATCCAAGTTGTTGTCTTAATAGTGCCTTTCATAGATACATTAGATTAGCATACTCATGGTGGGATCCATCTGCCAAAATGTAAGACTCTAAAAATTAGACATACAATTCCAAGTTAGTCATCCTAAGCTACACTGCCATTTGAGAGATATGCACACCTACAGAGGAATATTCACATTAAACTCTTTTTTAATGATAGGCTGAAATGCCTTTTAAATGTAGTTACCCATCATTACTTCAAAGCAAATATAAAAGTAAAAGCTTAGGTTCAGTATGTAATTTTAACGTAACTAGAATATTACATTTGGACAAATTAATTCTTGGTTGATTATAGCCAGTGCTTATTTGATTTCTATAAAACTTTCCCCAAATAATATATTTTTATTTGTATAGCACAATCAAAATTAAATTTGTATCATTTACCCAAGGAAAAGTGACAAAGTGTGATAACACAGATCCAAAATATGCGAGTTTTATGGTATGGCAGCACACTGGCAAACAACCTGATCTCAAGGATTTTTACCTTGAGCCATGTCACAAGGAAACAGAAAGAAGCAAGGCATCCCCTTTCCAAAGAGATGGAATTGGCTGTGTTTCTCCCTAGGGCTATGGTTTTGTCAGGAAGCCCAGCACAGAGCTGCTTATTTGGCTTCATAGTTCCGCTGGGGTGTATGGTGACTTTGCAGGACTAAATGCCGTTTTCTGTCCCTGTGGCTGTTCTTGTGTTTCTCTCTGATAATTTCTGATGAACATGCAAATTGTTTTCAAGAACATGAAGCCCAGGAAGACATGCTGCTGTGCCAGGCATACAGCATAACAAACAAAAGGAGTCACTTCCTTAGACAGAGAGGGGAGGTGTGACATTCTGGAGAATAAGTGCTCTCTTGCACTGATAAAAACCAGACTATCTTAATCTTTGTTCTCTGTGGTTTTACACATTTATGGAGAGAAAGATCTTGATTTATTCCTTTGCACTCTCAGCTAGAGTTAGCATCCCTAACTGATATTATCTTATTTTTTCATGAAAAAGGACAAAAGCATGTTCCTTCTGAATGAACAGAAGTAATTATACTTTAGATGAACCATGAATGCTGTAAATTTTATTTCTGTGTGGTTTTTAGATACAGATCACAAATAGGATAAGGAAATTTGGAATTGGTTTTGACACCTGCAGATAAGAACAGAGAGTAAATACAGACACTCATGGAGTGTCTTAAGGTAGGGAGTGTTCCAAATTTTGCGAGCTAGCCTGGGCCCTGCTCAGTTGCAATGTCTACTATAAAAAGCCTGAAGTCTGCTCTTTTTTGCTTTGAAATAGTTTATAGGAATATTGGTTTATTTTCAGTTGTTTGAACTGTGTTGTCGTAGTTATGTAGTGAATCATGCTACCTAAAAATATTTCCCCTGTATTGATGTAAGGTAGTTTCAATCTTATATAATGTTATATAAGGCAGTTGAACCAACACATCTTCACAGCCTTTAGTTCTTAAACTAGTTATAGCTAAACTGTTTGAAAATCGTTTTTTCCAGTTTTTTGATTTTTTAAAGCAAAAATGTTAGGATGGGGTGCGGGTTTACTGCTTCCTGAAGAGGCCTGTGCTCTGCTCTGCCTTTGCCAACACCATATCATTTCAGCTGCAAAACTGAAGTCAAATGTTCACTTGGCTCAGTGAACAGGGAGAAGTTCCAAATGCCCATTCGGTTGTGTAGCATTAAATTTATGCAAAATGTTTATGATGGTATCTAAGATATTACAACCTTTACTTTCATTTTCCAGAGAAACTTCACCATGTTTCTCTGGAAGACAGAATGCCTTTAATTACCATTTCAATATAAGTATTTTTGAAAGATTTGCTCCATGTCATCCAGGAAGTAGAAGGTATAAATTAAGCCAAGTCTCTTATAGCCCAGACTAATACTTTAGAACTGAGCTATCTTGCTATCCTTGAAGACAGATTTTATGGTCCTTTCTATAAAAGCCTTAGAGACAATTGCAATCAAATACGATAGTTATGTCCTTAAGTAAATCTTACCCTGGTTTACAGCTTTAAAAAGACGGAAGCAGAAGTTCTGTTAGTGTGAGATAGTGTATTTGCCTTGAGATAAAAAAGATATTTTGACCTGACTAAAATGCACAAAAGAGCTACCAGTTTTGGCACCCTACGTTAAGGCACCACTGTAGACAGTGACAGAAAATGTAGCTGTTTAAATGGATATCCCCAACAGGTGGCTTGCCAGGCTTTTGGGAGAACTGTTATTTGCCATTTTACTGATACATTTCTTCTTCTTCTTCCTCTTGAAAAATGGTGGCGGCTCTATCCATGCTGGTGCTCCTTTTCCATAGGCAGCTGATTCACTCATCTGATTTCCCCTCTGAATATTACTTTTAAGTCCAAGTGCTCTGATCTCCCTGAAACAACCTCCCCTAGGCTCCAGGCTCTACAAGGAGGACAGTGATGCTTCCTTTATGCTATAATACCTCTGATTTATTTTTTATCTTTCCTTCTGAAGATAAATACATCTTTATGATATAAATAACTCTTTAGGGTTGAAGTTTGGATAAAAAATCCTAGCTGCTAAAACCTTCAAGTAGATTTAGGAATTTTTATAAAGTAGGAAGTAAAAGTGTTTGTAAAGTAATTTTTAGAACCAGCTAGTCCAAGCAAATTTGGCCTCCTTTTGTTCAGGTCTACAAAGCTGTTTTTCATTTTTTAGAGCAGTATCCTATTAGTAAAATATTGAAAACAATGTTGCTGGACACCATGTTCTGTCAAGAGCCTGATGCCTTGAAATGAGGCCAGCATCATTTGTCTCAGAAGCTCAGATCTGGTGCTAATAGCAATGCTACTTCTCTGACAGATTCTGCTTTTCTGTTGCTCCCTGCTGTTTTATGTTCTTTTAATCAAAATCTTTTGTAGTTCCCTTTTTCCCCCCAGTAAATTCTGATTATAACCCTGTTTCTAACTAGGATGAAACTACTTATGTTTTGCTGTTGTCTGAGGAGTGGCCTGAAGTTGTGTCAGGGAAGGTTTAGGCTGGATATCAGAAAAAGTTTCTTCCCCCACAGGGTGTTTGGGCACTGGGACAGGCTCTCCAGTGAAAGGGTCACAGTACCAAGCCTGATAGAGTTCAAGAAGCATTTGAACAATGTTCTAGGGCACATAGTATGACTTTTGGGGGTGGTGCTGTGCAGGACCAGAAGGTGGACTTACTTGACGGTCCTTTCCAACTCATCTTATTCTGTGATTATGTGATTTTTCAATGACATGTAACTTTTACTTCCCAGCACAAACCTTCTGCCTCTTGGAAGAAGGATGTCTTCCATGACATTCGTTCTTTTTTGGTATTACTGTTGCAGTCAGGTTACCAGCAAGGACCCCCATCATCTCATCTATGATGGTGTAGACCATTGTCAAATGTGCATAACCCACAGGTACATACCTGTACCTCTGCTGCAGGTACACAACAAATTCATACACAACAAATGAAAGAAAATGTGCCGGGTTGTATGCAAGAATACAAAGCAGGAAAGCAGGATTTTGGGCAGAGGAAATGTTTTGCAATGCTCAATAAGAAACCCATTCTAAGCTCTGGAGTTCAGCTTGAGTGATAGCTGCAAGCCCAGCTTGAAATCTTGCAAGTCTTACCATGTCTTACTCCCTGCCTGAATGTAATGATCACAGAAGCTGAGCTCTTAACTAGCATAAACCAATGCCATTTGTCCCAAAGTTTCATTAGACATTGAGGCAAGTAAAGGCCATCTGAATACAGGGTAGGGATTCTTCATCAGATGGAGAAGTGGGATTTTTAACATCTCACCCAACATGGCTCCTTGCAGCAGACCATGTCCTGGATACAGCTCTGCAGGGATCTGTTGCTTCTTCCAGCCACTCGCAGGGACTCATTTGTTCAGAAAATGTGTCTGGGAAAACTTATTTTAGGCCCTACAAATGCCTTCTCACTGCCTTCTGCAAGACACATTGAAGTGATCAGAGCAGCTTTCTAGAAATTTTTACAGCATAATAGCAAGCTCTCTTTATTTTTTTTTTAAAGGAACATTGCTTTGTTTAGACAAGATATCACTTTTCTTCCCTTAGAGAGAAAGCTCAAATCGCCCTTGTAATTGCTACTGCAAGTACCATTTTCCTAGACAGTCAGGCAGGATGGATTAGATTTTTTATGATCTAAACAGGACTACTGTGCCTTTTTAAACTACAATGGCTTTGACTGGATGAAAACAAGAGAAAATAAAATTTATTTAAAAAGCGAGAAAGTGAGGCATCTTAATGACCTCTATTTTTAAATAGCCAACTGCTCTGCTTTTGGATTTGAACAGATATTATTGTTGCCTGTTAGTGGATCTTACTAAACTTTTCCCAGATTTATAATTTCAGATAATATAAAACAAGCAAACCCAGCAACTTACAATTACATGTAGCCCAGGAAGAATACTGTCAATTACTCTTCTTTTTGGCAACAAAAATCACATAAAAATGTAAAAAAAAGTCAAAGGGATTACATTAACTTATGCTTTCTTTCAAAAAAGACATTCTGAAAACATTCTTAGTGGTACTATGGTTACTTTCATAAATACCTTTGCTTAGGAACATAGAAAATCAAGGATGAAAACTGCTCCAACTCCTGCACTGAGCTCTGGTTATCTGTGTTTACTTGCTGTACACTGGTAATTTTTTCCTGTACTTGCTCATGGGTTAACATTACATTAGGTATATTCATTGAGAAACATGTACAGATACAGATTTCTCAAGTTTCCCAGTGCCACGCAGAGCTAAGACACTCCAAGGATTGTCATAGATACACTGGGAACTTCTTTCCTTTTCTTACAGTATCTAGGGCAGTTAGACTGATAAAGTGATATAAACTTTCATTGTTTATGTAAAAGAAATGGCAACAAATATTTTTTGGGAAACACCATGAGACTATAACCTAATATTTCGTGTTAGGAATTGCTAATATGAACAAGACGCAGAATTTGCAAAACTGTTGAATGACCCTGAGCAAGAGGACACAAAGCTTTGAATAATCGTTTCTATTTTATACTTCCTGCTGAGACTCCAAAAGAACTTCAACTTTTCTGGACAAAAGAAAAAACAGGAGATGTGTTCAGATTTTTTTTATGGATGCAGGCTGGCTAGTAGCTGACTCCAGAACTTGCAGAGGTGTTTTGCAGATTAGCAAAAGAATCTTGCCCTCTGAGACAGAGACACACAGTGTGTCAGGACACCCAATTACAAAAATTGCTCTGTGTACATGAGACATTGCTGTGGCTTCTGGAATCTAGTAGTTTCAGTTTCACCAAGCTGTACAACTCTGCCATAGATATTTGAAAGCTTGCATTTGTGTTTTAAAATTAGGCAGGAATGTGAGGAAAACTCTTAATCTCCATGGATTATTTTGTCTCTGCTGGATGTTTGGGATTCCAGTTGATAAGAGTTGAATATTTTGTTGTTCCAGAATTAAATATCAATTTAAAGGAAGTATCAATTGGAATGTAAATGTCTGCTTGCTAGTTGTGGGTCGTACAGTGATATTCTGTTGGCTTGAAGAGATTGTTTGCTCTTTCTGTGTATTTCAGTAAATCCTTTCGACATTGCTGTGGCTTCCTGTCCCCTTACAAACAACCAAGGAGCTACAAATGATTAAACAAACTCTAAACAGTCTCAGATATAAGCAGAATTGGAGACTTCAGAGCAGAGACAGTCAGTCCTGCCTGCACAAGGAAAGCCATGAATAATACAACCAAAACTTAGGCCTAAAGTACAAAAATTTAAATTACAATGCCAGGAGAGTTTGTTTGTCAGTGATATTCACTGCTTTCCTTGCCCCTATTGTTTTCCCTTTCCTTTTTGCCTGTGCCCAAGTCATTTGGGTTGCAACTGGAAAGCTTTGCTGCCAATTCTGTCCATTTATCTCAGCAATTCAATGTGACAATCCCATGGTGGTAAAAGGGGTTATCCTTGCTTGACTGTCAGTCTGACAGGGCAAAGACAGGAGCAAGAGCTGATCCACTCAACTTCTGCTTTATGGGACTGCCCACCTGTCGGTAGGAAGCAGTTAGATTAGGTCAGCCACTTCCTGTGCTCTCACACAAAACTGGAGATTTTAAAAGCCCGGTGACAAACTCAAGTAAATAATATGTACACTGTTATCCTGCAAAGTTTTCATACCAATAAACCTGACCGAATAACTTGAATTCTTATTCCTTGACAAAGTAGGAGGCGTGAATTTCCAACAGTGAGGAAAGATCAGGACAATCCTTTCTAAGTTGCTGGTGTGATCCTAATTTGATTTATAATCACAAATTTGCTTGCCTGCCCTTTCCAAAGTCACAGGTTTTTTGTTTGTATGATTTCTTTTTTTCCTCAGCAAGATTATATAGAGTTCTTGTGCATCTGACAAACATGTCAGAGGGAAAAATTGTCCAGATTCTGTGAGTCAAGTAGTTATCTAATTTTAGCAAGAATTTAAAGGTGAGGTGAAAATACATTTACTTTCTGACTTATCTTCTTCTGAACATTTTTTTCTGAATTTGGTAGCCTCCTAATAATATTGTCTCCTAAGACTGCATCTTCTATTGTATGGAAGGCAGTAAAGAGACAAAACCACATTTTGTTCTTTTATAAATCTCTCATACGGCTGCGAACACAGGAAGAAGTCAAAATTCTCTGCTACTCTTCATTCTCTGGACCATCTACCAGGAAATACCTAAACTTCAAGTCATAATAACTTCTTTCAAACATGTAATAAAGAAAATTTGGTAGCATTTGCTGTTGCTCTGCCAGGTCACGTTTCTGCTACTGAAACTGAAGAGATGCCCAGATAATTTTCTAGAGCTGCCTAGTGGAACAATTTGCTGAGCATTGTGCTTGAAGTCACTGACAGTTTTAGTGACATAACCATAGTTTCAGGCTGAGACCTCTTTCTGAAATATCTACCCATGTTCCTTCTTGTGGCCTAAGTGCTATTGGGATGTATAAAATGTGGCTCCCCATCACACTTCAGTGAGCTACTAACAGCAAAAAGTGAAACTAGATAATTTCTAATGTGTATCCTTTGCTCATGGGATCACTGTCTGTGGTATTTGCCATGTCCCAGACACTGAAACATGATTCACAGAGTGACTAAGCAAGCTGCCTTACAAATCACTGAAACCATTGCTTTCTCTCTAGAGAGATTATTTTCATATTATAAATAATTAAACTGCCTGATTCATTGTCACATGATATCCTGGAGGCAAAATGGGTTCATATCCTTCAGCATCTGTTAAAATGGTTATCTGGATGAATCTCTGATGTAGGAAGTACAGCATTAAAGCTGAATGGGACGTATGTCACAGTCCATCCAGATCTCTCAAAGTCACAGGACATTGTATTCTGTGATTTAAACTGTGTAGTCCATTCAAATCTCTCAGATTCACAGGACAATTCACTCTGTGATTTAATTACTAATTACTAATGTGATCTAATTACTAATTACTAATTACTAATCACTAATTACTAATGTGATCACTCTGTGATTTAATTACTAATTTAATTACTAAGGTAACTAATTACCTTCCCGATGATGATACTTTCTCCTCTGTCACAGTGCAGGTGTTCCCTGTATCACATTGGGAATCACAAAAGCCTTATCATTTCAGCTGCCCTTGGATAGTCTCTAGAAGCTTTTTGAGTAAGCTGATGTTTTATACCCTCCAGTTTGGAGGTTTGGTCTATACAATTTCCATAAGTCAGTGGATTCAGAGGAAACTGCCAGGCAAAAGATAATGATGCCAGAGAGGTCAGTTTGCAGGTGATCATGGCCCTTTAGCTCTTCCTGGTCACCTGTTCTGCTCATGTGATTCTCTCTTTGACCTAATGGTGCTGCTCTCAGCATACGTCAGGCTTTAGCTTGAGCAGGCTTAGCAAAAATCTAAGCAGGAATTGAGTAAACCATCACAGAGGTACCAGAGCAACCTTTACCCTATGTGTGCCCATTTCCCCAAGCAGAAGTTACAAGCCAGTTTTCAAGACAGACATTTAGCACAATGGATCTCTGGTATTACTCAATTTGGCGGATTGTACATTTTTACCATTACAGAATCAAGCTTAACTGCATTTGACAGTCCTTATCCAACAAAATATTCTTACTGACATCAGGCAGGGTTTACTTTTCCCAGCAGTTGTATTTTATGAATTGCAAGACCTATGTAGAGTGAAATGGCTTAAGGCTTGGATGAGCTTCAGCTGAATTTCTTGACATAAATCAATATATTTCGGAGTATCTGAGCACTTTTTTGTTGTTGTTTGTTTCTGAGCTCCTAATTTCCTCTGTTCTTTGACATTATCATGAAAGAAAATATTTTGGAGGACATCTCCCAGCCCCTATCAAAGGAATAAAGTTCTGTCACAATGCAAAGCAGCAGTTGGTCAGTCAAAGATTTGAGCTGAATTCCTGACTGTTTGCTTGGTTGCAGAAGACAAAGAAAAAGGATGATTAATTTCTATGAACTCAACATTTAATCATTACTTTCCAGACACAGCTGTCCCACTACGCCACTATCTTTGACCTTGAAAATATAGATAAGTGGTTCAATGATTAGGAATTTCTTCATTGTATTTCAGCTTCCCATCTTGTTAAGAAGGGGAGATAGAGTTTGCCTTGGTAGAAAATTTTGGATCTGGAAATAAAAGTTGGAGTAGGAAATACAATGTAATCTCCTAGAGGAGTGCTTAGCCTGGTATTGTATGTGCTTACCTTAGGCATTGTGGGAATTTCATCTGCATTAGTCAGCCTGGGACAGCTTCCCAGTTTCAAGTGTGAGTTTCTGCCCTGATTACAGCTCCTCACCTTTTTTCTCCCCATCTTGTTCTTTTCCCTGTGCTTTCTTACAGGAAGCTTGAACAAACCCAGCTGTGCAAGGAAGAAAGAGGAAAAGTCAAGGAAAGAGAAGGTCTGTTTATTCATTTTGTTTTATGTGTGTATTTTTCTAAATCTTTAAGATGCTACATTATTTAACAAAACATTTAAAATTCCTGTTGCCTATTCTTTGAGTTTATAACATATGATGTATTCATTTATAAGCATGATATGATCTTCAGGAGTCTCTTCCTATCTGATATGTAGGATAACAGGACACCAGTAACACAGGTACATAGGAAACTCTTCTAAAACTTCATATTCTAACAAATATTACTAAAGTGATGGGGTTTTTCCTTCATTATTTTTGTGGTGGGAACATAGCTAACACTAGAGCCTTTCCTTTTGTCATTCCTGCTTATGTTCTTCACAGCCAGCCTCTAATCCTCCTTTGATCTTCGCTCTGTTTATTCCAAGTCACAGGGCTCTGTGATTTATACGAAAGTTTCCAGGGCTTATTTTCCCTGAAGGGTCTTCTCCAAGGCTATGAGTAGAAGACCTCTTTTGGAGAGGAGACTAAGTGTAATCCTCATGCAGACAAATTTCTGAAGAACGAGAAAGAGAACAGAAAATATGTTTTCTTTTCCATATTTTATTAAAGTGAAGGAGTACTCTGTTTTTTCCAGCCTGAAATTTTTTCTTTAATAAAGGTAACATATGAAGGACTTGAAGTGTCTATATCGATGGCATATATCATAAGTATTTTCTGAGGAAATAGTGAGCCAAAAGAGGCCTTTTAGGCAACTTCCACCAAAAGGCAATCTGATAATTGGAAACATGCAGATAAACAAGGTCTGAAACTAAGTTTGTTGCCCTTGACCATTCTGTGATGGACACATCAGTCAGGTTTTTATTTTTGCATCATTACCTTCTAGGAAACCTTTTCTGCACTTGCAGACACCTGCCCACAAAATCTTTTAATCAGAGAAGATGACATGGCAGATTGACGGGTCCTGTTTCAGTGGAAGCTCGTGCAGGTTCAGCTCTGTATCTGTGCAGTTCTTACTCGCGCTATGACTGTGCTTGCAGGCTGACAGCATCAGTCTCACCTGACAACCTCTCCGTTAACTTCACTGCCGAATAACCTTTCAAGTAATAGATTGAATATAATATATTCTCAAAGCAGAATGGTCATCTATAAAGGTTTAAGGAACTGGTGACTTGTCCAAGAATAGCATTTAGAGCTGGGCATTTTCATTGTAAGGGTAGGGGCTAAGAGTAGAGAATCTGACAATTATATTTATTTAGAAGTGCATTATGATTTTATTGTTATAGTTCAGGTAGATACACTGCTGAGCTATTTGAAAAGGCACAATTTGCATGTTGAAAAGATTCAATTTGCAAGTTTATGAGGAGGTTTTTTATTGAAATGACATGGATAATGGCTTAACTCTTTATATTATCAAAAAATACAAAGGGAATGTGTCATGAGAGTACTTTGAGAAAGAAGAAAATAGCATAGTGAATCACTCAGCACCATTTACACATTTTGCTGATCAGTTTCTACTGCTCTAGTTCACCTGAATTAAAAAAAAAAAAAAAAATGAAAGGTAATATATGCCAACTCCAACTAAAATAAAGGAGTTCTAATACTATTTATTTCCTAAACAAAGGAACTATAAGGCTAAAATAATTATAAGGCAACACTTTTTTTAGCCCATAATTAACATAAGATACTTGTAGAATATGTAAACTACTGCCTTGTATATCTCTACACTTTCCATCTTAGAAGCTTCCGTGGGCTAACTAATTAACACAAAGGTCACTGTTCTCATTTTTCCAGTATCAACAGAACATTAAAGCAGCACATCTGTGATTATGTTGGTAGACGAGGGATGCTGCAGCTAAGATGAAATTTCAGTTTCACAAAGGCTAAGACCAAAGTCCATAAATTTTGCAAAGTAATAATCTACTGTACACTAAACTTTTCTGAAAGGATTAAAAAGGAACTGTTATGAAAGCACACAAAAAAGGAGAAGTGGAAATGGGAATGGCCTTTTTATTTTGAGCAAATGTGCATCTGATAATTTGTGTGTGAGAAATAAGTGAACAGCATGAGTCAAATGCCAAATGTTGCAGCAATAATGTGTAGATGCAAGTAAAGGTAAGCTGGTTTCTTGTGTTGGTCTCTACAACTACCTGAAAGGCGGTTGTAGTGAGAGGAGTGTTGGTTCTCTTCTCCCAGGTAACAAGTGACAGGATGAGCGGAAATGGCCTCAAGTTGCGCCAGGGTGGGTTTTATAATAGAAATTAGGAAATTTTTCTTGTGGAAGGGGTTCTAAAGCATTGGAACAGACTGCACAGGGAAGTGGGGGAGTCACCATTCCTAGAAGTGTTCAAAAAATGTGGATAGGGCACTCGAGGATGTGGTTTAATGGTGAACATGGATGTGGTGCTGGGTTGATGGTTGCACTAGATGATCTTGAAGGACTTTTACGGATTTAATGGTTCTGTGATTCTGTATGACTACTGTGCTGTTGACACTTAGCTTAACTAGGAATGTGTCCTTTTGGACAATGCTAGTAGGAGAACTACATTCCTTTATATTGTCCTCTCTTTAAATCTGTCACAGAATCATAGAATGGTTTGGGATGGAAGGGACCATGAAGATCACCCAATTCCAGCTCCCCTGCCATGGAGAAGGACACCTTCCACTAGACCACATTGCACAAAGACCCATCCAACCTGGCCTTGGAACACTTCCAAGAATGGGGTATCCACAACTTCTATGGACTGTAGCTGGGTTAAGACAAGCACTCAGTAATGCAGATGATAGTGTGAGTACACTTAAATGTTTTTCTCAGGTTTCTGACTGCCTCTGTTTGCACCAGAAATATAAAAGAAAAACTCATTTTTTTTCATAATTATATGATAACTTTTTAAAATATTTCATCAAGAATAAGGCAGCGCTGATATTAAAGAAAAGGGGGTTTTTTATTATTTTTCTTGAGTTTGGGCTTGTATAATGACAGAAATCCAAGAGGATTCTTATTTTAACTAAATCATTTCTCGGTGTCCTCCAAGTAATTGACTTCTAATGCTGCAAGGTATGATCCTACTCACCTAATTTGATTTCTTATTAACACCACGTAATGCAGAGTTTCATTTCCAGGAATTACTGCATCAAATGTCATTTTTGATTGAGTGGAACCATACCTCAAAAAACTGATACTGAGCATAAACATACAAGCTGGAGAATTCAATGAGGAAGTCTGATGATTCGGGTTAGGTTCTGTTGCATGAGAATGGCTAAAGGCAACTTCAGATGTGTTTGTAATAGAAAGGACAGAAGTGAATGAAAATTTGCAATCATATTTCTTCTGAGTCATCTATTGTTGGGAGAAGGAATGAGTGCTACACACAAGTCAAGAGGCCTACAAACAGTTTGTGACAGGGGTGCTGGATGAACTAAACCATTGGGCTCAAGGAGAAGATGGTTCAAAGTTTAACAGGTAGCCAATGGAATAATGTGTTTGCTGGGTTGGATTTGGGGCCCAATGCTCTTCATTACCAATCTGGACTATGCTAAGGAACATATCCTCAACAACTTAATGGATGACAACACAATTGGAGTGAATGGCTGGTGAGAACATCCGCCATTTTTTGTGTCCTTGACCAGCTGGAGGAATGGGCTGATAAAGACCACTGGATGTTCATTAATGAGGGATGCGAAGTTCTGGATCTGCAGCAGAACAACCGCGTTGAGCAGTGCAGACTGGGAACTGACTGGTTAGGGGACAGCTTTGCTGAGAAGGGCCTGAGGTTCTTGTAAACAGCAGAATGATCATGAGTCAGCACCATGCCTGTTATGGCAATGAAGGCCGGCCATACTGGGCCGTGCTGGCGAGAGCATAAACAAGAGGTCTAAGAGTGTGATTGTACCCCTCTGCTTGACATTTGTCAGACCACATCTGAAGTTCAATTAGTTTTGGACTAGATGGTCTCCAAGGTGTTCTTCTGACAGAAATTCTTCTGTGATTGTAAAAAAAAAGAATTTCAAAGTAACAGTTGAAAATATTACTTGGCAGAGCACTGTGACGTCTGGTGTTTTTTTTCTAAAAAATATCTCTGTACTTCATAAAGGGATTGATTTCTGCTTCATTATGTTTAATAAGATTTTTAGCTGAGGACATGAGATTTTTTGGGGTATGGATAAGAAATGTGATAGCCTTAAGGCAGTAGCTTTAATATGAAGCCTTATGAAATTTTCCAAGATAATGAAAAGAAAGAAGAATATGAAGAATTTATTTTTAGGTTTTGGAGCTTTCCAAGAAGAGAAGCTACTTGTCTTAAACTGAAGAACAAATAGAAAACATAACTTCATGTTATTAACTGTATTGGAGTGAAAATTAACCTAGTGTTAATGCCTAGAAGTGTGTAGAATTTACAGATTGGTGTCAGTGTGATTATGTTATCAAATGGTGTGTAGCAAAGCTAAACCTCTATTTTCAACTGTCGTTTTGCCTCATTTTTGATTGTTTCAGCATATTGACTTTCTATCTGCATCTTTGCATCAAGAAAACCATCTAATCAAGAAATCATCTTTGCTTTTCTGCTAGAATGGAATAAACTGTGGGTTTGCTATAAGCATGGATTAAATCATAAAAATCAGTGAAAGTGTCATTTTTTCCAGTTTCTACTGAAATTTCCAGATGATTTTGATGGGGTTTGATACAACAATGTTTTGGGTTGATGGAGATATTTATGTAGATACAGAGATACAGAAACATAAATTCTTTAACAATTTTATATTGTTTATATTTATATTGTTAGAGTTTCAAGAAAATGCACTGCATTACTTCAAAATCAAACCAGATTTTTAAAATAAAGGAGTAACTAAAAAACAAAACAAAACAAAAACAAAAAAAAATAGCACCTAATGAAAATCATATCCAATACTTCTCCAGCAGTGCTTGCATGACATTTTTTGGTTGCCACAATTTATCTTAGACCTGACTTGCACAAGTCATCTAAGATACCTTGCTGTCTCACTATTAACAAATCTCTTACTATTTGGAAACCATGCCTTCTCTTGAACTTTCGTTGCTAAGACTCTGCAAGACTTTCTGAGTGGGTGATTAATGTAACCTTTTAAGACAAATATTTAGACTGTTTTTTCAGGCAGCAGTTTGAAAAAAATTAGTTTTTAAAATTGAATTTGAACTTAGGGTGTAAAATCAATGAGACTTGTCATACACTAAGGTTCACCAGCATGGATCTTGTTACTGTTTTTATACAAAGCACATTTGGCTCTGTTAAATACAGAGATGAAAAGATATTTAAAATCTGGGGTTTTTTTAAGTGCCTGCTTGACTGACTATACCCCAAATATAGTTTAAGTCTGTCAGTCTCTTTAGTCATTCAAACTTCCAAATACCTGGATAATGTGAGCAATGACTGACCCTCAGCAATCTAATCACACCTCTCTGAGGAAGTTCGTATGTATCCGGAAGAAGAATCAGCTTGTTCCAAATCATTCTGGAGCACAACAGAAGCACCAGACTAATGGCTCATACGTGAAATACGTTAGACACAAGCAAGAAGCTCCATTTTCTAATGTTTCCCAGAAAGAAAGAAAGTAAACAGAAATTATCTTTGATGGCATAATCAATGGGTGAAGGAAAATATAATAATTGTGGCTCTTTCCCTCTTTCTACTTGATATTTATGCACCCCTTAATTACATTCTCATTTTTTAATTTCTGTTGCTTTTTGTGAGAAATTCCACAAAGTGCTACTTTCACTGGCAAATTTAAAATGCTAAAAAAAGCAAGTGGAGAAAAAAGAGAATCTTTGTCAAGCACCATCCAAAAGGCCTACTTATTTGTTTGGAAGGACATCTTATTTCAAAATTTCATTTGATTTTTTTTTTTTTTTATTTTCAAAATTAGTAAAAAGAGAAGACCTGCTACTAATAGTCTGCTAACTCTCTAGAACTTACTCTGCCTAATTCCTTTCTATTTAAGCTAGTATCCTGGTTAAACCCTTTGTTTTCATATAGCTTACACATGTTAGAATTGCATAATCCATTCAAAGATCTAAGTATATACCAAGCATGTACTTGGTAACCTGTAGGTGTTTCTGTATGCATGTATATAAAGGGTAGGTATGCAGACATGCAGGAAGCTCAAAAGTTTTGTGCAAAAAAACCTTAGATGAAATTCAGCAGAACATATTCCTCCTTGGAAACCACAAAGGAAATAAGCCATGACATTAACCATGGGAATGGTTCACAGCTGCTTCAGGGAAGGTTCAGACTTCATGTTAGGAGCTATTTCTTTATAGAGACAGTGGTCAAACACTAGAACAGCCTGTCTAGAGAAATGGTGGATACCTGAAGCCTCTCAGTGTTTAAGAAGCATTTGGGCTGATGCCTGATGTTTTTTAGGTCTTTTTCTTTTATACTTTTTAAACCTTTCTTATACCCTTAATACATTTTAAACCCCTTTGCCTTCCTTATACCCTTCACACATATTTCTTGTACCCTTTACACATATCCCTTGTACCCTAGTCCCACATACCTATAATTCTTGTAGTCTGATACGTAGCTTAGTTTGGGGGTCCTACCAGGCAAGAAGATGAAACATACCCAGTGAGATGTCAATAGCTCTACACTATCTCAGAGCTGTAGGCTCCAACCTTGATGGGCCTCTTTCTCTGGAATATATTTTTGTAAACTAGACTGGAATTTCATTGGAGGGGGCTGACTAGGGTAGGGGGACTGTTACTCAATCTATCACATTTCTTATTGGGGATTTTAGATTGATATGCTAATTTGTGCAGTCCATAAAAATTGTATACTGGAGGTGCTCGGAGGCTTAGCCTGTTCCTGCACCCGTGTGGACCCGTGCTCTGAGTTCACGGCACTTGGATGCGTGGGGGGCCCGGGTGCTTGCTACCGTATTTCCATCTGTAACAGGCTTTGCTCCAAGGATCCTAGTAAAACCAAGGTAAATACCCTTTTCCCTGCTACTGCTGTGTCTGCCTCAATTTTTTTTACTGGAAAGAAAGGCATCAGGGCAATGCCCTTAACAACATGCTTTAACTTTTGGTCAGCCTTGAATTAGTCAGGCAGTTGGAGTATATCACTGTAGATCCCTTGCAATTAAGATTATTCTGTTCTATTCCATTCTGTTCTTCCTATTCCTATTCCCAGGCTCCACTATGGTACCCTGTAGCTTCCCATATGAATGTGCTAAATTTAGAGACAACTATGTGTTTTCCAATGTTCCTCTAGCACCTGCACTTCCCCATCCACTCTCAAGAGGGAAATGAGTTGCTGTGCAGCTTGCATATTTTCATTTATCATGTGAAAAGAAATAAATGTATAGAAGAGTTGAAGACCCGATGCTGCCCTGACTGTCTAGCTTAGGGGGTAAAATTTAGGGTTACAGGAACTTCCTCTAGAGTCCTTTGAAGTTATCTCCCTGTCTTCATTAACTCTCTAGGAAACGTCAATTCTTATTTTGGAAGGCTGTTTTGCTGGAAATGGTTCTTTGGCTTTCTGTAAGTCAGGCTGACTGGATTTCAGTCTCAATGTATCTGGATTTCAGAGCTAGTTTGCATTGCTGTATTTATTCCTGAAGTTCATAATTATCTCATTTTGACTTTATCATATTCAGATCTTGTTTTCTCAGGAGGTCAAAATTCCCTGCATAGGCTCTGCTCTCTTTTGTCCCTTAGTGGATCAGATACTTTAACATTTCAATTAAAAACCAACCTTACAGCTGCTGGTAAAAAATTTAAAGGTTTCAAGAAGATCAGGGCCTGAGTAGTCTTCTGGTGAGTGCTATAGGATTCATCTATTATATAGAAGGCTTAGTTAATCTCTAGCTGCAGAAACAAGTGCTGCTGCAGTGTTTCAGGGGCTGGATTCCATCCTCAGATTTGTGAGTAGGCTTCCTACAGTGGGTGAACGGATGTGCAATATGGAGCAGGATCTGAAGAGGTGCCACTGGAACCAGCTAATGCAAAAAAAGTAAGCCCAAGGGCATCTCATTGCCATCTCAAGGGTATAATCTTGCCCTCTGTGTATCTGAAGTACTCAGGGTAGGTGGCCAGATTGAGTCATACACATGTGCACTTCAGCAGTGAACATATGGCTTGCTTCCATGAGGAAAAGTACGAGGATGAGCTAATAATTTGTATGCACGGACCTTGTAGCTGGAATTCCCATCTGCACTAATTTGATTTGCTACTGTTACTGCAAGCAGAGTGCTGTGACAGGCTGCAGGGTACCCTGAGTTTGCCATCCCCTTGTAGAAGTTGTGTTGTTGAAAATACCTGGGATACTAAAGGCCAGATTGCTCAAGCTGGACCTTGGCCATATTGCGTCCAGTATTTAATATGGACAGGGACAGTCCTGGCTTATGCTTGCTGTGGCAAGATTGTGACTATGCTATGTACTAAGAATGTAGATGTTAATTAGGCAAAAAGGTGCTCAGACTATGGAAAACAGAGAAGGAAATAATCAAGAGCAGGACTAGAAGAGTCTAGGGATATTCAAAGTAAAAAATCACGATATCTTTTGTAGAAAGTAAAAACTGGGTATTGTATTTCAGATCTAAGGTTTCTTTGTTTTGGTACCTAAACCAGACATATTTATATGTTTTTGGGTTTAGTTAATACATTTCTTTGAACAAAAAGAATCAAATGCCTTATTTATGATTCAGTTTAGCTGTGAGTATTCAATTATTTTAAGATTCTTTGAAAATTTTATTGGAACTTTCAAAAGTCTATGCCCAATGACAGATATATATCAAACAGCAACTCTAAGATACATCTGTGGTCCAATATAAAAGCAATTTTAAAAAGTTCTTCTTCTCTGTCTGTACCCTATCTTTTCCATGCTTGTTGAGTCCAGAGCAGAAATTAGCAATTACCAATTTAGCAATGCACATAGCATGAAGTATCTTTTTCCCTGGAAATTAAGTATGTCCAGACGGTTTGCTAGTTGAAACAGGGAATGTTTTGGTAGACTTATTTCCTTGGTCAGTTGGAAATACTGTGCAAGCAGGGGCTGCTCTGTAACTGATAGGAACGTGCTGCTCACACAACAGCAGCAGGTGATTTCATCAGTCAAAATTGTCAGTGACATTGAAGATAAGGCCACTTGGCGTCAATTACTATACAAATAAAATGTGGAGAAGTGAAAAAATGTCATTAGGACAAACGCATAAAATTTTGAAGGACTTTTAATTGCTAGAACTGAAATAGCAATAATTTTTTTTTATTGCTAAAGACTTGAAAAAAGACTTTATGAAGAAATAAATTATCGATAAATGAAATGTGTCACATCTATCTCCTTAATTCTCTTGGTCTTGATATAATTATTCACTCTCACAACTCAATTATGAATTTTTAATATGACATTCAAGATATAATCTAAAATTGCTACCCTTGTCAAATCGGTAGAGAACAAGCAGTCAGTCCTGGTTACAGAAAATGAAAAATGCGTATCAGATGAGACCCCCGGTCATCTGGGAAAATTCAGTAAAAAAAAAGTCAATGCAGTGCTTTAGTACACATTATGCCACACTTCAGTCTGGTAAACTTCCAGTTACCTCAATAAGAGCAGGGTCAGGTGAAAAAGTTTGAATTAAAATTATCTACTTTTATCCCTACCTTTACCCCTTCCTGAAAGCCCCCAAATTCTTAAAGTCTGATGTGATTTTTAAGAAAAGCAGCAAAGTTTAAGATTCAGACTTGAAAAGAATAAGCAGTAGAAGAGGTTCTTATTAGAGTTCCTTGCTTAGATACCTTCATGAGAGCTGCAGAAAGTCAGCTGCTAATGAAAAGACATTTTGAGCAACCATTAAGAACTCAGTTTCATGTGATGTATGAATTCAAAGGGGATACTGAAATGCCAAATGCAAATGCTGTTCACTAGCTAAAAGATTGCAGACTACTTTCACTCTGATTTTGGCTTCATCTTCCACTGCCTTGAATTTGCAATTGGGCTTAGTTTGGTAAATGAGAGGCATTCAGGTCAGAGGGCTTTCAGCATGTGCAGGGGTTCACAACTCAGGACTGCTGAATCCAGTGCTAAATGCATGCACATACGTCTTTGCTGGATACAATGACTTTCAGTAAAAGCCTTTCACTAAATTTATTCACTAATTCTGTGATTAACAACTTCCTTAGAAGCTACATTTTCAAAGGGTAGAATCAGCTTGCATGTGCAGCACAGTTTACACCTCTGTCTACACAATAATTTCTTTCAAAAGGAGCTATGTCCTGAGCTAACAAGCTAAATTATTTCTAAAAAGCTACATGTGTGATTCTTGGGAAAAAATTGGTCTCTGAGATAATTCTTAGTTATGGAGTGAAAGGTTACTTCTCAAAAATTGTCTTCAGTGTTAAACATCCCTTTCAACAATCTTTTAATTTGGAGACAAAACCAATTGGTCAGAAAATTATCAGTTTCCTATTACAAATGCACTACTTTAATATTCTTTGTGCTCCTAGGCTCTGGTTTTAATTTCATATGAAAGTACTACATTATCAAATTTATATTAAAAAAACACATGGTATTTTGTTGCTATGGCAATACAGATCCCTCTTTCTTCATTTATGAATAATAATAAAAATATAATCAAGTTACATTTTTGTTCCAACATTTCCTGAAGCTAGCCTTTCATGAAGACATTGCATACACTCAATTTAAACAGCTTTATTGCCCCCTCTAACAGGATTTTATGTTCTACCTGGGTTTCTTTGTTAGCGCTCTAAGCATTGATTTTAGTTTATGCTACCCCAATGGCAAACATTAATGCATAAATACAAAATGTGGGATGTTTTATTAGGACAGTCAAGCAGTGGAATATATTGCCCAGGCAGGTTGGGATAAACTCCACCCTTGGAGTTTATCCCAGCAAACACTACTTGAAGCAAGAATCTGGACCGGGATTATTCTGTAATTCTTTTATTTGGGTCCCTCTTATTTACAAGTCCCAAGAGCCCAGTTTATGTCAGCTTGAAAACATAAAATGGGAGTATGTGAAGAATTTTTGCAAAGTCTTCTGTTTCTGGTTTAGGAGTGTAACTGGTGTTGCTGAGAAAGTTTATTCTCAAAGGCTTCATCACTCTGCTTCATTTTACCCTAATGTTGTTATTAGTTTTAATTTTGTCTTCGGTATCATTTGAGGTCACACCTTGACATTTTCCTTGGATCATTCAAAGAAATTCTTAGACCTGACAGATACTACATTTTGATTGTTATAAGCTTTTACTTCAAACTCCAGCCAGAAATCAGGTGTTGCAGTGTGATAATGCTGTATGATGTTATCTCTTCCTTCTTAAAGGAGACAAGCTCTTGGGCTTAGACTGAAAGACTATCTAGAAACACCCTCAGGCACAAAGACACAGTGAAATTACCCCTTTTGCTTCTCAGAGTAGGAGCTGAGCACTGCAAATTTGATCTGTAGAGCAGTGGGCACTTTGAAAGAGATATTTTATCAGCTGAGGTTTTCTATTTATATATATATATGTATGTTTGTGTGTGTGTATGTGTGTATGATGCTTACATATCTGATGTTCCTATTAAATTGTATATAAATATATATAAACCAGAAAAACCTCTGTTGTTATATATATACATACACACACACACACACACACACACATATATATATCTGCTGGAGATTAGGGCTTCACAAGATTTTTATAAAGGCACCGTAGTGTAAATTATTATTGTATGGTGAAAATCTCATTGTACCCCAAATTCAATTCTAATTTGTATCACTCAGATTCCTTAATGTCCAATTCAGATCAGTTAAATATAAAAAAGTAATTTCCCTAAAATATATTTTATTTTCCATCATGGATATTCAAAAATATTATTCTTGGTGGTCTTCCTTGCTGTCTCACTGCCATATCCATCTATCTATCTATCTAGATCTATAATATGCAAAAATAATACAAATACTATATGTTTTTAGGCATGACACATACAAATGCACAAATATATATAGATATATATATGTGTGTATACACACAACCATATGGAGAGCAAATTGAGCAAATTTAAGGGCCTTTTTTGCACTATTTTCTGTATTTCTAGGATTCCAGACAATTGAGACTTTTAAATTAGAAAGATCTGTTAAAGGGGAGTTTGTCTTTATTATTCTGATCTGTCATTTCTTTTATGTAACAAGCCAGCTGTTATTTGAACAGCATCATTCATTTCCTCAATGGAATGATGACACTACAATCAGCCTTCATTATCTTCACATGCTCTTATATGAGAACTAAGTGCAGAGGAAATACTTTGTAATTACTCTAGGCAGATTTCCCACATGTTAGAGATGCCATAGATGGGATTAATGAATATCACTTGAAAAGGTTGAAGTAGACAAAAACAAAATTAGGCTTCAGTAATCGCAACATGCAGATGGGTTGAAATGCTAGTGGGAAAAAATCCCATCAGCAATTAAACTTGCTTCTTGGAACAGCAGATGTGCATAGTCTCTTACTGAATATTGAGCACTCTTGAAAGGAATTTGTAGAAGAAGAATGCTGAAATACACACAGATCTGCTCAGGCAGGGCTGGTACAAGTGACAGGCTTGTGATTATTTTACTTAGGAGGCGTCATGACCTGCCCCTGTCTCTGCCCAAAAGAATCCCAAAGTTCTCCTACAGGATTAGTGCTCTTCTTGTCACTTCTGCTGCTTTCTGCCATGGAAAGGTCTTCTACCATTAGAGATCTGTTAAAGGCCTGATCTAGGACAGCAACCATATGGGACAGATTGGCTCTTTAATCTCTGAGGACCACAATGGGTTCTGCAAAGGAGACATTTCTCAAGCCCTATTTTGCAGCGGGCAATAGCAGAGAATTGTCTTTGTTGTCTTCCTCGCCAAATAATCTTCAAGATTACTCACTAATGAGAAAAACTGTACAGCTGAAAAGACACCAACATAACCAATTTAGCCATCTAGAGGACTTGCTCTGGAATCACCAAGCAGGGAGCTGCAATGCAGAGAGGTAAATGCATCAGTGAGCAACACAAGTACTGAACCAATTGTTTAAGTTGCAGTGCTGGGCTTTTGAACAGCTGGTTCCAAGCCAAATCTGACTTGCAAAGTCCAAACAAAAGGTCCAGTCATCACTGCAGGATGCCTTTTGTTACAACACCTGGGGAAAGCGGGAAGGATAAATGAGCAAGGAGGCATGTTCACAGGGTTTCTACTTGTGCTGATTTTTCATTTTTGGCTTTTATTCTCATATATTCTGTTGGTCAGCATGTAGATGGACATCAGAGAACTTGAAGTAAGTATTCTAACTCCTCCTAAAAGTGGTCTCCAGTCCCTTTTGGTTGTAGCAAGCAGAAGGGATTTGGCTATTACAGAGTTGTCATCTTCCACTTTGTACAAAAGTAATCCATGACCTTACCCAGTGGTTAAAAATACATTTACTGTACACAGCAGCTTCTTTTCTTTAAGGGTGAACCTAAGGTTTCTTCTCTCTCTCCTGTGAAGGGTAAAAGAGTGGTTTCTACTATTCCTAGACCACAGCTAGATCTCAGGCTAGATCCAGAATCTGGCACTGTGGACACGACATGTAAGAGATGTATGTGGGCATAGATACATAAGCATATAAAGAGGTGCAGCATTTTAGAAATAACCATGTCTTGGTTTGGAAGACAGGCGTCTGCTAAGGAAGGTGGAAACCTGCCTTAGAGGATATTACCCCCCTCCCTCCAAATTGTTGTAAGGTCAAAATCAAAGGCTCTCAGGCAGAGATATGGGAAAAGGAATAACAGTTCTTTACTCGTATCTATAAGGAGGAAAACAAGCAACAATAACAGTAGCAATAACAACTAAACAAACCAGATACCCGGTGGCAGCTTTCTCTGGGCTGCCAGACACCGCCCCTCCCCTTTGGTACAGTTACGGTCACGGCTGGCAGGGGTGCTGTGACGCGAGCTCAGCTCCTCGGTGATGGCGGACGGAGCTGAGGGCGAGGCGGCTGCACGGTGAGCGGAGCTGCAGCAGGGAATCTCAGGGCAGCAAACTGGGCGGCAGAGCTTGTCCACTCGAGCTGGCGAACAAAAGGGTAGCAGAGACTCCAGCAAGGAAGAAAAACCCGGCAGTGCTGAGCTCCCGTGGCAGCAGTGAAGGGAAAGAAGAAACAGCAGCTGTCTCCTCCAACAAGTCCTGGGAAGAAGTGTGTCCCTGCCCACGGCCAGCCACCTTTTTCTTCTCTTGCCACACCTGGCTATGTTTTTAGTCTCTTAAGTGAGTCTTTGTCCCTTAGGTACCCAGTCGTTATCTCTTAAGTACCTAGTCGTTAACGCTCGTTAAGGTATCTCTAGCCACAGGATGGAAAAATTCCCAACCTCCAACAAACCAGTTGGATCAAATCATACCTGTGATTTGATCTCATACCTGTGATTTGATCTCAGACTCTGCAAAAACTCCAGCTCACATCTTACACCTAACAGTTACAAATCAAGAGAAATCTTTTGGAATTGCTTAGTTACAGTCCAAAAAGCACTCATCTGTCCCTGTAGGAAGCCAACTGTGTTCTTGATTGCAGTTATAATATATAAAATACTATGTTTGTCACTAAAATGTCTGTATCTGTCTATCTATCACTATTATTTCCTCTTTGAAGGATGTGGGGAAACATCCCTGCTACTGTTATGCTTGAAATCTTGCTAGGAACAAAAGGAAACACCTTTTTTATTTATATATATATAGATATATAAATACATGTGTCTGTGTGTGTGAGTGTGTATATATATAAAAACACACAACGAATTTATT
Organism: Dasyornis broadbenti; assembly: GCA_013397935.1. Lineage (NCBI taxonomy): Eukaryota > Metazoa > Chordata > Aves > Passeriformes > Dasyornithidae > Dasyornis > Dasyornis broadbenti. The sequence goes on from VZRN01006453.1 coordinate 263,526, forward strand.
GTTAGAATAATCAATATTATAACAATCGCACCAAAACACAGCTAACAGTTACTCAGTCAATTCCAGTAACATTAACCCTTACAATCCAAGGTAATATGGAAAAACCTCTTCAATAACACTCCTTTAATTATTTTTAGAACATAACTTAGTAACATCTACCCTTTTCCTGGAACTCTGTTCACACTTGCAGTGTCCCTATGGACCCTGAAGCAAACAGCTCCAGTCATCCTCAAGCAGAGGGATGTGCATAGAGGGGGAAGGGTCCATGACCTGGTGGGTGGTATCTCTGCCCTTAGTGGAAGGGTGGAACTAGGTGATCTTTAAGATCCCTTCCCACCTAAGCCATTACATGATTCTATGATGACTCCTGGACATCCTGCACTCTGCAAGAGGAGAACAACAGTGGTGGGGGTACACTCCTCCTTCATCTTGGGGTCCATCTGCAGCTATTTTTACACGTTTTCTTAACAGGACCTGCTTTTACTCACTAAGCATCTCTCCAAATCCTTCTGCAGCTCAGAACATGAAGGGCTGTTGTGTGTCACACAGTGGCTGCGTAGGTCTGTTGAAACTTTCCCACACAGAAAGCTGCCTTCCCAGAACCTAAAAAATCAGGCAGTAGTCCCTTGACTGTTATTAAAACTAGTTCAGGCTCAGGGAAGCCCTGAGTGTCTCCACTGTTTGTTCTGGGTCAAGCCTTGTGACTAAATTACATTTATTGATGCACAATAACCACTGTGTGATTTCTGGTCGTGAACAGAAGCTGTTAACCTGTTCAGCAGTGACTATTCAATATGGGAATAACTATGTGGGAGTGGTGTAAAGGTTACCTCTGCCACCCTAGTAAAATGATCTTCAGTTTTCATTTTCCTTTGGTTTGCACAGCACCCTTCTACCCATTCTACAGTCAAAATCTTTTTGCATGTGAATGCAAATAGACCATTCCTAAACATTCTGCATGCTACAACTTTGTGAAAAATATTTAGAAATCACAACTGCTCACTGTGAGCTCACAGCAGCCTGGTTTGGATTGAGGCAGTGCATACAATAAAAACCTGCCAACTGAGTCAGGGATTTATGGAATTTTCCACAAGAAGAAAAAATAATCTGGTAGATTGTCCATCAATTTTCTGTTTATCCATCAATTTATGTTTAGGTCAGTATATATTAAATTATTATGGAAATGTCCTTTTTTGAACCCTCAACCTTTTCAGAATCCTATTTTTAACTAACGATTTATGAATTAAACCACAAGAAATGTATTGTTAGCTTGATGACAGTAGTTCCACAAGAAGCTGATCTCCAGTCCCTGGAAAGTTCTTAACTACATGGCAACTGCATTCCTGTGATTGAAACCGTCCAAACAACTGCCATATACAACTTGTTTTGTCTGCAGTCTCATACACAGCTTCCTATCTCTGCACAAGTCTTTCAAGCATAGATAAAGAGTTCATTGCAGGGATCAGCAGATGGTTTTCATTCTTATTATTCCTATTGGCACCTAAAATGCTTAAATCAATGAGCAGGCTTTGGAACAGTATTTCCTCTTCTATTTTTCATTTTTATTTTGAAAGTCATTTGAACATCTCCAGATTTCCAAATTAGACTCTGTTTGTGGTTCATCTATTTTATCAATACTCTTGTAAAGACAATCTTACCTGCTGCTTCAACCTGTGTTCCTCAGTCATTTCTGAAAGCCTAATACTTAATTGTGCCTCTCACACCTTCTTGTTATCAGATAGTGGTATACATTTAGAGAGAGATGATAATTTTAAAAATTCAGAAGAGTAGTGAATTTAGGGTTATTATTGTCAGTTAGCAATCAGCATGCCTTCTTTTGCTTCCTATGAAAAGTCTTCAACTGCTTAAAAGTCTTCTTTGATAGAGCTGTTTTAAACTCAAATTTTCCATGCCAAAAGCCTGTTTCTGTCCAATAGATTTATTTATTTTTAAATCAACTTGTAAATTATTTGGTAGCATTAATAGAACGCAAGTATACATTTCTTTTGCTCATATCAGAAGATTCAGCCTGGGTATTTTCTTTTAGACGACCCATCATGCACATGTGCATTTGTGTGTTTTGGCAGGCATATGCCTTTTCTCTCTATGGAAAAAGCTGCTCAGCTTTGGTCTTTGAAATGCCACAGTTAGCTTGTGTTTCGCAGATATCCTCTTCATGCAGCTTTCCAGGATAAAACGTCCCAAAATCCCAGCTGTAGCAGGTCTAGCATGTGGTTGAACAAAACTATGCATAAAATCATAGTTGTGACCAACTTTTATTGTGTGAAGCCCACATTTCAGATCTTACAGATCTTCTTTTCTCTCCTGTGTGCTTGATAGCAACTTTCTTGCTGGGCCCAAGAAATCTGGGTAAAGACTCTAATTTGTTCATAAACCATGGGATTAAAATAGCATTGGAAGGTAGGGGTGACCATGGAACGGCAGATGGGAACAGGGCCTGAGGCATGGGATGAGATGTGAGGTTGTAGACAGTGGAAGCTTGTAGTGCAGGTTATGGGAAGAGTGGGACTGGAAATGAGGATAGAAATAGTGTGTTTGTCAAGGCAAAAGACTGAGCGTGAAAGTGGAATAGAGAAGAAGGAAATGAAACTCTACTGCGGGGGGGTAAAAGAAGGAATTGCAAGCTGATTAGGCATTTGGATAAGAAGAGTCAAGCTGGGAGTCAGCGTCCCAAAGGACAAAATGTAACAGGGCACGTAGATACGACCTGACCCAGAGGCAAGGTTGAGGGGCAGGGAAAAGGGATGTGGCTGTAGTAGAGCCTGGATGAGGAACTAGACAAAACCAAAACCTGGCAAAAGCTCTGGCCATTCAAGATTCAGTAATGTTAAAAGGGAAGTTCTCAAAGAACTACTGCATGGCTGTGGGCTCAGGACGTGGTCCTGGTTGTTTAAATGGGGAGAAAAGGGTTCTTCAGACAAGGACGTATTCACTTTCATTAACAATTGGATAAATGGGACTGACTGCATGGGGCTACAGTGAGACTGAGTGACAGAGAAGGGAAAGACTGCAGGTGGGGACACTTACAAATGGCCAGGTAAAATTAAGCTAGAAGGGAGTCAGCAGAACAGCCTGTATGCAAGCAGAAAACTCCTACCAGAGCTTGAATTTGATAAAAGGTTCAATCAAAACTGCACAGTCCATGACCATGTATATATTCCATCCCTGAACTAATATAACTCTGCAGGCCCAAAGATCTCTCTGGGCTGTTTCATTTGCATGTGTCACCAGGCGGTATTAGGTTAGGAAAAGTACCACACTAACAGAATTATGATTCAGTTTCCTGGTGCCTTTGCTAACTGAAATATTTCTATTTAACATTGCACAGTGCTTGATATTACCCATGTTTCTTGAGTTCCGCTTATTTTCTTTTCTATGTCAAACCTGCATGAATCACTGCTATTGCTAAATGCTTGCTACTTCAAATTACAGAGCTGGTAAAGTTCTGATTGTTACAGTTTACTTTCTTAAAAACCTAGAGACTTCTACAAAAAAACCCACTCTGCACAAAAATACATAAAAAGAACATTTTTCAAGCTTGAAAAATCACTGTGCATGAAAAGGTTGTTAAGTACCAGAGCAAAGCCTGCTCATGCTGAAGAGGGCAAACAACCTGCTCTTATCTTACGTGTCTTTTCTGAAGTGAGTGAGAGACTTTTGCTGTAAGATGCCAATATAAATTTTACCTGTCGAAAGATAGAGCCTCAGCCTAACTGGAAACTGAGCATAGAACAATCAACAATAATGTGTGTTACCAAGTTTTCCTTAGCAAAAATATTTTGTAGATTAATTATGATCTCTTTTCACCTCTGTAGTTCAGTGGTTGACCAGATCTGGATTTTAAATAGTGCTATCATTCTTAAATTAAAAGACTGGGGAGGAATAAACTAGTGAAGTATTTACTTTTCTATCTTCCTTTTCTTCCTCCACTGTGCGCTCCACAAGCACAAGGTTTTATACAAGCTCAATAAACCAGCTGTAAACCAAACCAGGCTAATTTGGTTCTGAATAAGGCATATCATTAGGGTTTTTCTTTTTTTTTTTTCTTTTTTTTTTTTTAAAGAGTAATGAAAAGTAGTTTGCAAGATGACAGCAGATGTAAAACCCAGGCTGAAGCTGTCAGCATGGATGCAGCAATGCAGACGCTTCCTGCCTTCGAGAAAGATCAGTAGAATATGCAAACAGCTCACATAGCATGGAGATGTTGCTGAGGATTAGGGCAGGAGTGTAAGTACAACATGAAAGCAAACAGAATGTGCAAGCACAAAATTCATAAAGAAAAGCATTTTACCTGTGACAAGGGATGTCAGCCTTAAGAGATAATGCCTGCCAGTCAGACAGGCCATCACACCTCACTTCTCCCTACAAGTGAAAGGGGATGGCTCACCTCTGCAGACAGCCCACAGGGAGGCAGAGGCTAAAGCCCACTGAAATCAATCAAAGCTTGTTTACTTCAACGTGCTTTGAATTGGATCCTAACACAACACGTCCCTCTGGTTTTCCTGTTGTGTGAGCCTAGATCTCCCAGCAGGCTGGGATGCAAAATCCCTGAGGGCCATTGCTGATTTAACACAACTTTGCACAGGATTATGTTTATTTCAAGTCCTCTTAATTTCAATCGATTTGTCCTACTTTCAATCAATTAGGAACAATAATTAGGAATACATTTCTCCTGTAGTTTCTCACAGAGGAATCCTAAAAGAGATTTAACCAGTTTGAGAGCTGAGTCACCTTTGTTACTGTTGGTATTTCTCCCAGGCTATAACAGAAAGCAATGACTCCTTATTTAGGTACCTTGGTTGGATCTCTGGAGTGTTGTGGAATAGGGAGCTCCAGAAACAAGTCCAGGCACATCTCATACTGAAGCTTGAGAGATTAGGGCAGCAGTAAAATTCTGTAGTTATGATCTGGCTTAAGCAGCTCAGGGAAGGGGAGGGTTGATTTGAAAGCTCATTGACTGCTAAGGGAAGGGATGGATAAAATAAGTGTTTCTGAATGCTTTTTGTCCTTTGACAGGCACAGAAAAAGTATGAAATGATCCCCTTGGGACATATAATTTTTTCTCATATTAATGAAGGTTTGCCCTCTATAAAGATCTTTTCTGTTTTACATTTTCAGCTAGCATTGCATTATTTTATTGTTCTCTGCTGCTGATGTGGCAATCTCACTCTGTTAGCCTCTGGATATATTAGCAATCCTAAAATGCCATTTTTCTCTTGTGATACAATTGCCAAGAAGAAAGAATTCCCTTTAGCTCTTGCTGAAACAACCACAATGTCTATTTTTTCTTGTCATTCATGTTAATTTCTTGTATGTTTTGACTTTGCTTTACAGCCTGGATCAAAGTCATCAGCTCCCTTCACAGAGATAACCAAAAGTCATCTTGTGATAAAACAGTACATCCGGCAGTACTCTGAATAGGGTAACTACAGCTTTTATAAGGTCAGTATTCCAATCTAATACAGTTTTAATTTATTTTCTGTTGATTCGATTTTTTAATTTTTCGAACGTCTTTTCTGGTTGTGATTTCTATCCCTGGACAGGTAAGAAAGATTTGTCTGATTTTTACAAACGGAGAGTTTCTTCCCTGCTTCACAATATCTTTTCTTTTTCTTACGTTTTTATTATTGGTCTCCTTGGTTTTTAATTTTAAATTACTATATTTTCATATTGCCAGCCTGACCCCTCTCAAATAATCACACATTTTTACCTCAGGTACTTGTTGAATATAACCAAATTACAAGGGATTTGTATTCATTATGTAAATGCCATTATTTACCTCCCATTTTCTCACTTAGTGGGAATTGAAAATGCTAAACTACTAGCACCACTTACAACTTTGTAGTCAAAGCAAAGCCATCCACACAACAGTTATTTCCATAAACATGAATGTCTCATTCAAACCAGGAGCTAACATGCCAGTCCATCACTCTGTTCCTCAGCAAAGGAGTGCTGATGAGCAGTCTGTAGAGCTCACAAACTGAGAGAGCAGCAAGAAGGAGGGGTGGAGGGGTTGTAGGAAAGCCAGAGCAGAGACACTCATCAAAAAGCAGGCAAGGCAACAGAAAAGGACAGACATAACCTAGAGATAAGTGGAGAAAAACAAAGCCAGAAAGGAGAAAATCAAGGAGAATGATAAACAGAGATGGAAGGGAGAAGAGAGAAAGAAGGGAAGATAAGGTGACCAACAAAAGCACTGAGGAAATAAATAATCAGCATATTCATCAAAATATCCCCTACTTATTGAATCTGAAGGAGCATTCTCTGTAACACGAACATCCTAGAGCCTACATGAATTGAAAAGGAGTAAGGTAGGACATCAGTCAAAAATGCAACATCAGAGTTTCTAAGGCCGTGAATTTAGGCTATCTTCAGATTTCCAGTGCCAGATCAAACTGTTGCAGCTGCAAGGAGCAAAGTGCTGATCCCAAATAATCTTTCAGTGCTGACTCAAATTAATGCAGAACTTCTAGTATGTTAACTTTGTGCTATCAACAGGCTTTATCACGTGTCATCTGTCTTTCCACAGCTGACATAAAGTCAGCATAACAGCATAAATCTAACATAAAATTCATGTTGTGTGCTCGGCCTAATTCAGCAGAAATGTATTCATGTGTTCATAATAGTATTAATAGTGCTGTTCCAGGAGGGTATAAAATTGGTAGTAAATGGTCTTGATACACTGCAAATGTTGTTATGAGCAGAAGGGAATGTACTGTATATCTGAAACTAAGTATTTACTCTTAGTCAAATTAATATCTTAACAGTCAGAATTAATTCTGTTGCAAAAACATATTCTCATTGTTCAAATTAATACAGAGATGTCTCATCGGTAATAACCTTAAAACTGTTTGTGTCTGCTTGGTGTTATTTCACATATTTTCCAGCAAGAAGTGTGAAAGCTGAACAGAAGCCTCCATCTGCCCTACATGATACAAAGGGCTGTTGCTTGTCCCACAATGACTAGTGATGTTTGTCAGGCCTTTGCCACATGCAGTACTCCTGCAAGTGAAGTTGTAAGTGGACAGGAATTAGCCTGTTGACCATAACACAGTTATTAAAACAAGATAAGGTCAGCTCTGCAAAGCCACAGCCAAAAACTTCTTAAATCCTGACCCATCAGGTCAGCACAAAGGTTGTAGATTTTTACTAATAATGGAAAAAATCATTGTACAGCGGTACAGCCTCAGTGTTCTATGCTCCTTTGAAATCTTTTGTAAAACTGTATGATGCTCTGTAAATCTGCTTTATATCACTGATAGTTGAAAATATATTCAACAGAAACCAAATTTTATTTTGGCTTTTAGCTGACAAATCTCTGTGATGTACTTATGAACTCAACTATCATTGTTCCAAGGACTAATGTTTAAAATGATGGAGGTCTGAACTTACATGCTTTGATAGGAGAAAATATCCCTGATGTACCTTCTCTTCTCTCTACAGCATTTAGTTTAGCCTACCCTGCAGAAATCACAGAAGACATTAGTTCCATCTCAATTATTGCAGTTGGGTTCTGTTAGGATCTAAATTTATTTCACAGCAGCATGTATTTATGTGTTGTTAATACCTGACTGCTGAAAAGTACCAGGCTTACTTCAGTGGGTCCCTTGAATGACGTTTTCTAGTCCCCACTGAAAAATAGTGGCTGGACAAACAAAACCCCATGAGTGAAGTGCTGACAACATCTGCTTTGCTTACCTTTATCTAGCTGCAAATTTTGGCTAGAGACTCTCCACACCCCTTCCTTCCCCCTCCCTTTTTGCAGGTCTGCCAAGCATGTATAAAGAGATTATTTCAGCAGATGGTGTGCCTCATTGTTATTCCAGTTGGTATCCAGGGATGTTTGAGTCCATGGGCATGAGAATGTTACTGCCCACTGCTGTTTTAATTTCTAAGTGTCCGTACAGCCAATATAATCTGTGGAACCTCCTAATTAATATTACTTGGCATCCAGCATTGTTTTTGATGCTTTCAAAGTTGTAATGCATATCCATATATTAAGAGGTTGCTTGTGTTGCGTTCTGAGTCTGTCAGGAGAAAGCAGAGCATCCAGGTGCTATTTATAAGCTAGCAAAGAATGCTGAATCACAAAAGAGGGTATATCAACCTCTACATCTAAGGAGAAAAAAGTTATTAGATCCTGCCTCCTTCAGTGCCCATGCGGGAAGGTAGTCATGTTACTGTAAGAAGTATTATTTTGCAAATATTGTCAAAAAGCATGTTAAAGACAGAAAAGCTCATAGGGTTTTTTTTTTTCCATATGTGACTTGCCCAAGACAATTTAAGGAAATCTGAAAGCAAAGTACCTCCTCTGGTTTCCTATGACCTAGCCTGTGTCTTCTACAAGTACACACCGTCAACATCTTTCAGATTATTTCTGTGAGAGTGTCTGGAATTATGTGTCTGTAGATGTGTTAAATGTCTAAATTCCCACGGTAGTCATATTAGAGACCTAGAACAGTATTCAGTTGCATAGAAAAGCATCCAGTACCATATGAAATACTCCTAAGGGCATCCATACATTCCTATTTTTCTACTGAACTTCTCTGTAAAACAGAGACAATAATATTTGTGAAAACTAATCTATTGATATCTTTGAAGACCTCCAATAAATGGAATGCCAGGGAAAAAAATAATTGTCTTTTCAGCAGTGTATAAAGCATGAGAAGTGATAGGGACACGTTATCAACAAGAATAGAAATTACTGAATAGATGTAATAATCACATCATCCAGTCTATGAGGAAGAGTGTTTCTTTAAGTAAGTAAGGAATTCAGTACTGCATCATAATGCATCTGTTGCAGCAGTAGGACAAAAAGTGATGTTTCACTAAATGGCATAAAACTTGCATCCTGGATTTTGTCTCTATTGCAAACTTACTATTCCCTCAGTTAAATGTGTGGGTTACATGTTTAGAAGTTGGCTTTAAAACTGTCACTTAATGCTTTGTAAATAATGCAACAGGCCTAAACTTTGAATGTTTGGCCAGAGGCACATTTTGCCTCCAGGTACAAGGCAACAGCAAATTCAGTTCATTTGGTTTACTTATCCTAACACCCTAACTCATGCAAACAAATTCTAATATCCCTCTATTATAATATTTTGTTGAGAACATAATATCTTCTTGGTTTTAAAGGTGTTGATTTTAGTAGTTTATGAACCATTATGATATAAGGTATGTATCATTGGTAATTGGTTTCCTTCTCTATCTTCCTTCAGATGATACTTAGTCTTGCACCCAGCCATATGCAGTTGTGAAAGGGAATTGGATTATCATATATGGTCTGTGAAATGTGCCATTGCTGACTGAGTCGAACACAACAGCTGTGGTGGTCTTCAGGACCTGACCTTGCAAACCATTGTTTCAGAGGCAAATGACTGTCCATGTGGCTAAAACACCTAATTACTAAAGTTCATTTCTACTCTCTAATGCCACATTCTTAGAAAAGACTAAGAAGCTAAGAGCTCAGACTTTTTTCTCAGGTCTTCACTTATGGAAGAAGCAACAATTATTCTCTCCTTTCATCTAAATCATCCTGACGGGTAAATGAAGAATTATTTTCAAATCTTTCCATTTGGAAATGACAGCTACATTTCAACACCATTATCTGCCTTCAAGCTGTGTTCCTCTGCCTACCCAAATCTTTGTTCTAGGTTCTGTCACATTTTCAGCAATTCAGAGTGTTCATTTTAAAATATGCCAGACTGGGCACAGGCTGTTGGAATTCATGATATTGGATAGGGTGAAGGCAAGAGAATTTTGAATTAATCCTTTTTTGAATTCAAAATTGGAATAGACTAATAGAGGACAAATTTTAGCAGTCCAAGACCAGACTAAAATATTTCACTGTAGCATATATATGCATGCATATATGTTTTGTACACATTTCATTGCAGAATGTGACTGGTAGTCTTTAAGACTGTGCTCCTTCTTAAGAGTTCTGAAGGTGTTTCATTTACATACTAGGGAATGTTTTGCTATTTATTCTGACTATTTGCATTGTATGCACCAGAACTCCCTCCAGGCTCTGAATTACTGGGTGTTAAATGGAACAGTCCTTTAGTCCCACCTGCATGCAGAGAGTAATTTGTGAGCAAGGAATTAAATGCCTGGGTTCTAATAAAACAGCTGGCAAATCAACATTGTGTTTCATTCATTCGATTAAACTACACAGTACGATATTGGATTTGGTCCAAGTCCTACCCTGGAAGAATATGAGTCTTTCACCGAGAGTTCAATGTAGTCCTCAGTGACTTGCAGCTATCACATAAACTGCAGATCCAGCAGCCCTGGAAGATTTATGACCTTCACTCTAAGCTTGACTACAGCTGTTAAGTCCAGAGTTTTAGAGGGCTGAGGCTCTGACATTCATTGAGTAGATGGACTGTATTTGTCAAGCTGACTAATCTCATACAGAGTTGATGTGAATCATTCTTCAAAGTACTGTTAAAAGATGCAGGATGTCAGACATGAAACAGGTCTGTCATCACTTGCTCCAGTGACAGGCACATAGAAGCAAAATACTCTGGAACACGATAACAACTTAAAATATTGGCAGGTACAAGAAGAAGAACATTTCTTTTTCCTTTCCCCACGCAAACTGAAATGATACATATCAGCATGCTGTGGCAAGGCTCTCTCCTTCCCTTAAGGGGCAATAAATGAATTTATGCTAAATGATCATGTCTCTTCACGTTCCAGTTGGTCAGTCTAACTTTGCCCAACTTCACCTTCCCTGTATGGACTTCGTATTAATTGCTTGAAGGAATCACTTACCATTTATTCCCCCAAAAAATAATCCCAGCCCAAACCCCCTGGCATCTGTGTTGCACAGTATTTTTTTTCTAGATGCTGCTTTTATTTTTCATATTGCTTGCCTCATTTGTCTTTGAGCTGGTTTGAGACAAATCACAAGCAGAAGCCTAAACTGACTCTGTGCATATGTAGTTTCATTTTCCCAACATATTTTTAAGGCATATCAAGATAAGATCTGGAAATTGTATTTCAAAATAATTTCATGTAGTTTTTTTAAATCTGCGGTAGTTTTCAAGTATAAACTCTTCTCTCAAAAAAACAAACAAAAAAAAATCTGTTTTCTTTCACATAACTTTAAATTTATTTGTAGATCCCCTTCCATGTTTCATTCTCTATTCCCTGGAATTGCCTACCTGTTGTTTTTTTTCACTTACAGGTGAACTTTTTCTGTACATACTGTACATACATCTGAAAGACAGGTGTTTTCATTGTTGATATAACTGCTACCATCTTTGTTTACTAAGGTAAATAATCAAGCATACAATCAAGCGTAAGTTACTGAAAACACAAGTACAAAACCAGATAGAATTTGTTAGTCTGTGTTAGACAGAAGTCAGCCTTTGGGCCATAACCAGATTTAAATTATATATCAGAAATTTCCATTAATATATGCTTTCTGACTCTATTATACATTGTCAGACTACATGCAGACATTGTCATTTCCATGGGAATACAGAAGGACAAATGAAGATGTTCCCATTATCAGCCAGACTTCTTAGTGCCCTCTCAGCCTATGTCATCTACTCTTTTAATTTCATAGACTTGTTTTTCACACACCATTTCTTGCAGAGGAAGAAGGTACAGCCAGGATGTGGGTGGAATATGATAAGAACTTTCTTTCCAACAATAAGCAAAAAGCTATATTCTTTCATGATTATTCATGAGAGTGGACTGATTACCTGAAAAAAAAATATGACTTTCCCCCTGTTTTATTACTTGTTTTATCTGCATTTCTTCATTGACTATAAGAACTTGGAAGCAGAGAAAGATTTAACAAGAAAAGTGTTGTTAGTGATTTTTAAAATACACTAGAAAAAATGTTAATTTAAAGGTAATGATTAAGACATTTATTTTAATGAAAGGAGGAAGTTGTCAGACCTGCCTAATTCATCTGTGTAGTATTTTTTAACACAAGTTTGGTGCGGCTTTGCACAACAAACTCTAAACACCTTAAATTTTCAGAACAATAAGTTTGTACTTCTTTAACTAAACAAATCTGATCATGCAGGAAACTTCAGAGTTAAATATTTCCCACTGCTACATGGATGTGAAGCAGCAGGAAGGCAGAGTAACATACTGCTGGCGCAGTTTTCCTGGTATGGAGAAGACTCTCAGACCTGGTCTATCCCAGTGTGTAGCACTTACTGAAAATATTTCTTTGCTTACCTATTATTTCTGGTATTTTACTTGTGGTTCAGAATCACAGAGTAATTCATTGTATTTTGGTTGTATCCTCCATCAGCCCAGGAAAGAACCATTTCCACACTCATCGCTTTCAATCACAGCACTAGACAGCAATGTATTATTTAGAGCATAAAATGAAGGACTTCAATAAAAGACAAGTCATTGTCATTTCATACGAGCTGCAGCCTCATGAAGTTTTTGCCGAGCCCAGTGAAAAAAGCTTTCATGATCTCTTCCAAAGTCATGCAATAAACCTATAACTGTTTTCTGACAGTTTTTAAGAGGATGATGCTAGGTATGGTTAAAAATTGACATTTTCATGAATAACTTTGCATGAGAATTATTTACATTTAACCTATACTAAGATAGGAATGAACAGGAAAGTAGATCGACTGAGAGAAATATTCCTGCCAGTATTAATATAAAAAATAGTTCAAGATCTAATAAACACTATTAAATATAAATCAAATGCATTATCAAATGGAGAAAAAAGTGGAGAAGAACCTGTAAAACCTCTCTGATAGCATGTCAGAAACAGGTTGAAAACAACTGACCTGCCTTAGAGACCAAATGAGTACAAAGAGATCAGCCATAAGTAAATTGGAACACGGGTAACATGGAAGTGACAGAAACTGTGAATCTTGTTCAGAATTAATTCCTTTCTGAACTTTCAAGGTCTCCTAAATAGTGAATGATATTTGAAAATCTCCTGTATGACATTGTGGATTTGGAACATAAATTGTTTTAAAGATTTAAACATTGTTTCTGGATATTTTTTTTTCCAGAAGAAAAAATTATTTTAATGGAAGAAAAGTACGTTAGCCCACAACATCAAACCCCCTGCTAAAAAGGAGGCCTTCTGTTCCTGTAAGCCATTGGGCTTTCAGTATTTCAGGATTGTTATGTCTTTTATTACTCTTGCCTACATTAATATTTTCTTGCAAACCTGTTGTATATAATCTGACATCTATTGAGGAAGCAGGGGAGAAATAATAGCATATCAGAGACAGCAGGAGGTCCATAAGGGTACAGTACTGGGAAAATGAAAGGCAAGTGAATAGTTGAATGGAGAAACATTGGGAGGAAAATAGGGGGGAAAAGTAGAGAGAACAGTGAACACAGCAGGAGACTGTGCTTTGAAGAAAGGAAGTGCCATAAAAGCAAATGAGAAAAGGCACAATGAAAGAGGAAGAGAAACGATTTAGCTGGGTTGAACCTAATCAGAACAGCCAGAAAGATATGGATTTTCTTGTGAAGCAGAGACTTCAAGGGACACAAAGCCTACTAAGTGGCTCTCTGTCACCTGTTTTGTAGGGAAGAAGGAATGAAACAGGACAGAAGAAAGCAGAGAGAGGAGGACAAAATTCATGCTCCTCTAACTTATTTTTGGCTTTCACAACTGCACACAAAATTACTTCAACCATCTCAGCACCCACTCAAAATTCTGTCCCAGCTGAACTTCAGCTCAAGCTGCTATGGTATCCAAGTGGGAAGTGTAAAAGTGAAGCGAAATTCAGGGTCCTCCTTGTTCTGTCTGTATCAGCTATTGAGCTTGTAATCTCTTTTCTGAGTGGTTAATAACTGATTGTGTCATTTACAATATCCCTACGAAACATGTTCTGTCCCTTTACTTCCACTGGCAGAAACAACTCTTTTATATATCCTTTGTTAGCTTTTAAGAAAAGATAAAACACAGTGAGATCATCTACAAAGTAAGAGCCAGGCTATCAAAGTAACTTTCATGCATTCTTTTCAGAACAGGCTGATTCTCTGCCATTCTGTTTACCTGTAAGAATGATTAAAAACCTTTGCATGTTGATCATGATGTCATAGCTATTATGAATGCCAGTTTTGTAAGCAGAAAATTCCTGAGTGAAATGTACGTTGTAGAGCTTCCATTCACACTCTTGGATACTTTAGGCACTGAGGTAGAATTTCCCACAGTAGTAAAGGACTATGTTTCAGGGATTTAAAATAATAAAAAAAAATAATTTCAGTGTTGGTACATTAAGATAGTGCTGTCTTTTTACACTGATCATGGCCCTTCTAGATGCCTACGTAGTGTTTCTCTGCAGATGGCTCTGTCACATTTTAAAAAAACATGCTGAATGTGACCATACCTACCACATCAGCTATGAAAAGAGGATATAGCAGCTCAAATTCTTTGATACTGTAACTCCAGGGGAGGGAAAGTAAGCTGTAACATCTGTAAGCTTTAGCAGATTTGAGGCACCAAATCTCTTTGATTCAGCTCAAATGTTATGTGCCTAAGCAAATTCTAGTTTTATAGTTTGCAGACAATTTTGCCTCTCTCAGCTTTCCAAGTTAGGTATTCATCATGTATGCCTTCTGTGTGTATTACAGTTTCAAATGGACCATGCTAATGCATGAGAGCTCCCATGTGAGAATTTGCATGGCTCCTTGTTTTGACAGTGCAAGGTACTGAGCTCAGGGACGTTTTCTAAGTTCATAATAGCTGTGATCTTACTAGTTCATTTTTGTGCACGTAGCCCATGGTATTCTTTATACTTCAAAACAAATTGATTTTTAGATTAATTCTGAAAACATTTCAATTGTCAAACTCTTCATTTCATTTACAGGCTTCCTGATTAATCATATGCAGACCACTACTTGCATGGATATAGTCATATTTTCAAAAGGACTATAGGGACAAGGGGCCAATCCCCTAAAATGACATTGCAAAGAGCAATTCTGTATTCTCTATAGATTGATTATATCCATAGGCTTAGCAATAATTCAGCCTGATCAGTTTGATTTAACCTGATGCCAGGATTTTAGTCCACTCTATGCAGACACAGTCCCACTGTTTGTGCTTGTTACAGTCTGTCGTGGTTTAGCTTGGCCCAGGTTTTTCTAGTGGGGGAGGCCACAAAGATGGCTCCTCTGTGAAGCTTCTCGAAACCTTCACCATGTCCAGCTCTGAGGCGATGGACATGCTGCTGGCCAAGCATGGGCCAATTAGAGACATTGGTCACGCCTCTGTGAAAAACATATTTAAGAAGAAATCAAAACAATGGGTGCACGCACTTTTCCTTAGCCAGAGGAGGAGGAGTAGGTGAGAGTATGTGAGGGAAAACAACATGGAGAGACCAAGGTCAGTGGAGCAGGAGGGGGAGGGGGAGCTCCAGGCGCCGGAGCTCTGCAGCCTCTGCAGGCCGTGGTGAGGCCCATGGTGAAGCAGGGGGTGCCCCTGCAGCCCATGGGGCCCATGGGAAATGCTGAGATCCACTCACCCATGCCAGAGCGAGAGGATGCCTGGAGGAGGCCGTGGTCCAGAGGGAGTCCTAGTGGAGAAACAGGCCTTGACTTGCACCCTGAGACTGAACTGAGTGTCCCACATGGAGTGGGTGGGTGCCNCCGTGCCTTAGCAGTTTTGGGCAGACTGTTTGCCTGTGTGGGGACCAGCGTCACTGCAGCAGTGTCGGGCGGGCTGCCAACGGTGAGACCCATGGCTACGCAGAGGAATAGAGCCTCTCCCCAGGCAGGGGAAGAAGATCTGGGTGATGAACTGACCTACCCCCTCCATGCCTTGTTCCCTTGTGCAGCTGCTGGGAAGGAGGGAGGGGGTGAGTGGAGAAACGGTGGCCTTGAAGCGTTTATTTTACGTCTCATTTACTCTGACTCTATTAATAATAAATTAGATCACTTTGCAACCTAAGTTAGTCCTGTGTGCCCATTGAGTGCGCCTTCTCCCAGGTTTCCTTATCTCAACTCATGAGCCCTGGGTGTGGGTGTGTTAATTTGGGGGGGTACCTGGCATTTGGCCAGGCTCAAACCACAACACAGTCATATAGGGAAACTTTATTTAATAGCTTGCAGCAACTCAGAGAACATGTAAACAAACAAAATTGCACTGGATTCACTGCATCCAAGACAACTTAGCAGCTGAGCAATGCACTACAAGCTAACCATCTCTAAATTTTCACTCTAAGATAGCAGCAGACTGAAGGGAACACAAATGATAGAATAAAACTGAGGTTTTGAGCTCAGATATGTCTTACCTGTGGCTTTCAAACCATGTGTGCTTATCAGCAGGTCGAGCACAGCTACTGTCATAGCTGTACTATTTTCTGCTTAATGCTCAAGGAATAAACTGGATCTCTGTTTTGGGAGAAAAAGCAACTATCAGGACCTAATTAGACTAACACTGCCAGATTATCCTACAATGCATGGTAATGCTGAGAGAGAACAGTGGGACTCCTTGGGAGTCTGATCTCTCCCGTAAGTGCAGTGCCCCCTGCAACTTTCATCTTGGATCTCTGTGAAACGTGCTGTTTTCCTGCTGATTTTGCCCACATGAACATGAAAATGCGGGTTGGAGGATTATGAAAATGATCTGCGCTTCTTCTAGCTTAGATGGGAGTAAAAGGGTAAAACTTACATGTGTCACTGGAAAGGTTCTCTCTGACTTCAGTGTTTGCTTTACTGAGGCTGTGAGTCAGAATGACACACAGGTGGTGGAGATTTAGTTATCCCTTGATTTTTTTCTGTCTATTCTAAGAAATTATCTGCTTCAAATGAATTTAGGAAGCTCACTATGCAGTTTGCAACTACTTCAGAAGGAAACATGCAAGACAAAGCCCCTGACTGATTTGCTTGTATAAAAATACAGCCTTAATAAAGCACACTCTGCTCTTGCTGCCAATAGCACACAGCTGATGGAAGAAAGGAAAAGTATAAATTAATTATCCCCCTCCCTTTGTTTTGTGCTTTTCTTACTGGAGGCTGCTGAAAGGAGACAATTCTACCTAAAAAGTTTTGACTCTGTAATGCAATCTGGTGGACAGCAAGTTTTAAGGCATAAAGGCACTATGAGGAGGTGAGAAAGTATGGTCTCCTAATGTTAATAGAAGGGATATATATATATTCTGTTGAAAGATGATGTCTTGGTTTGGAAGACAGGCATCTGCTAAGGCAGGTGGAAACCTGCCTTAGAGGATATGACCCCCCTCCCTCCAAATAGTTATAAGTTCGAAATCAAAGGCTCTCAGGCAGAGACATGGGAAAAGGAATAACAGTTCTTTACTCGTATCTATAAGGAGGAAAACAAGCAACAATAACAGTAGCAATAACAAA
>VZRN01006453.1:288205-323976 GCA_013397935.1 Dasyornis broadbenti
GGGGGGAGGGGTGCGCACACGTTGACAAAGCAAGCCAAGTTAAAGTGTATTCACACTAAGACCTTAGTTTCTCCTTCACTGGAAAAATTCATGTGCAAGTCCCTGAAACTCTACTGCTGAGAAAAGGGGCAGGACCACCATAAGAAGGGACTATTGACACTGAGAGAAGAGGGTGCAGCATAGAGAGAAAGCTAATCCAATTAAACTTGTACCGTCAAAGTCAGTTGTAACATTAAGTGTGTGACTGATTATATCTTTCTACAGAAAATCTTAAGATTTATCTGGAAGCATATGCTTAACACCATTTTAGTTTTCCAGCTATCTAAATTAAAAGATATCCTCCACAGTTTGTCCTTGGATGATGTTGCCATAAGTATTAAAATGTCTCTGCAGGAAGAATATTTTAAAAATCTGTAGACTGCTTTGGAAAAACATTTCAATAAGTGATTGTCAGAGCTTCGGATTCTGTCAGTATGGAACTTGCAAACTGCAACTCATTGCAACCTAATGTATATCTACACCATACACAGTCATAGTTACTCAGTAGCTTGCACTTAAGGCAGGAAAAGAAATTATGGTGGAGAGTAAGAATGCATACAATGTGTAGAAATTGGTTAAACAATTACTCATGAGAATGTTCTAAATATATAGCAATCTATTCTCTATAAAGCCAAAGGGAAATATAAATCTAGCTCATAAATCTATTCCCTTCAAACATGCTTGAGGAAACAGATTTCAATAAAAGTAATTTTAATAAAACTCTTACTAGTATTCCACAACATAATGAGCTAAATGAGTTCAGGATTAATTACTAAAAATACCTGGGAAGGTGCAAGTATTTTCAGTGACCTATGTTTGCAGTATCAACTGGGAACTGAGTAAGGAATTTAGGTGAGACCACCACCATCACTGAGTTGCCAGATGTTGCCATTTACCTCGAGCTCTATAAAGCAGCACCAACAGTTTGCCTGTCAAGAGTTTGAGACCTGGACTTTCCGTCAGTATTGACCCATTTGCTACTGAAAATGTGCAAATTTTAGACTCTGAGGACAAACAGCATAGCACAACCACCGCATAAAATTTCTCTCCTCCTGGGAGAGCCCTCTATGGGCTTACTCCATCCCTCAGACCATTCACAGAACTTTCTCCAGCTGGCAGAGAACAAACTATTCTGAATTTGCTGAAAACTTAATACAAATGAATGTGTGAAAGGACTCCAATCCAACCTGTTCTGTTCATTTACTGATGGAGATGCCTACATTAAGGTATTTTGGGGTAAAGAGTGACAGACATTCCAGATTCTGCCCTTGTTTATATATTTCTCAATAAATCCACTGAAGTTTAAAAGAAATCTTTAAGTCATGCAAACACTAGTGAGATCAGAAACTGACTTTCAGTGCTGATTTCAAAAACGCAGTCTGAAGGTACTAAAGAGACACTTAGGCATGAGCTAGAGATTCAAGCAGCTCCACAATGACAGCTGAGGAAGGAGGAGGACTTTATCAAGGTCCAATTAATCTTGTGCTAAGGTAGCTAGCAAAAAGAAACACATGAATAGCATGTTAAATGAGCCCACTTCTCCCCACTTCATGTACAGTAAGTCAAGGTAAATAACATACATGAAATGAAATTAAGTTTTGCATGAGAAATTCTTTGTGGGTTTAGTCTAAACTCATTGAAGTAACAGAATTTTTTTCTTATGGCTTAGTATCAGCTCTAAGCTAGGTTGTTCTGAACTTCATTTGCTGACTCCTGAAGCTGACATCCAGCTACCAAACTCTTAATTCATAACTATTATTACCGACTGTTATGTCCTACACCATACTTCTTTGCTTTCTTAGTTTTGTTTTTGTGAGAATTTTTTTAGCACATTTAACTTTCACTCCCTAAATACTTCCAGCTTTCTAGGGATACTCTGAGTCCCCCTGAAATCAGTAGATATCTTTCATTGACAGTGCAAAACTGTAACTCAAATCAAATAAACGTGAAGGCAAAGCACTTTCCAAAATATCAGCATGGTACTAGAAATGACATTGGGTAAAAAATCTTAAAAAACAACAAACAAAGAACAATAACCTTGAAATAAATGAGATATGTAACCTTAAAGAAATACATGACCTGCCTGCACTTATAGCTTACTTTTCTCTTGTGATCCATGGGGGAAAGAAAAGATAAATTCTTCAGCACTCTTATTCTGAAATCTTGAATATAGCTACATTATATGTGGACAAAAGAAAAGTCCTGTTCTTGGTACATGGTTTTCAGTGCTTGTCCAAAGCAACAGTTTAAGCTCTGTTGGCAAAAGGGCTCTTTGGCCACTGTAAGCTATCTTCATGAAAAATGAGATGGAAAGAGGTCAGAGGAAAAGACACTGACATAAATCTCTACAAGAAAGCTTTTTGATCTTGCATAAATTCAAAAGATAGGCAACGCAGACTGCATAACGAGACAGCTAGATACCTACATGTAGCCTGTTGGCATATTAATGGAGAAAAAAAACCACTTTCAAGTATTTTGTACCCAAGAAATTAGTCTTATAACACATAGCACTGAAAGGCATTTAGATAGCATGTGTCTGTTTAGTGTTGGTGATGGGCCACTGCAATTTCCCTTTTGAATACTGTGTTTCCAAGTTTTTGCCTATCTCTAGCAGATACTAATTTTGTGATGCTTTATCAGGGTGACAGTTATTGCTATCTAGGGAAAATGTATCATTGATTTACTGGTTTTCCATTCACAGAGACAGCAAAATGGAAAGACCATTGGGAAATATGAACTAAAACTTCTTGAAAAATATTTATCATTTACTAGTTGAAGGTAACTGTTAGAAAGATCATTTCTGATGAAGTCTTGTTCCAGGTTTGTCAGAATAATGACTGAAACTGAAAAACTGAAGGTGTTTACTTGCTCTGGTTGCTGAGTTACTGGGAATGGGAAGTCCTAAGTGGTAATGGGAAAGCAATGAATTCCCAAAGCTTCGCGTGTAATTCTCTGGTTTCAAAACAAAAGGACCAAATCAGAGAGCAATATTTTGCTAACACTTTTTTAGGAAGCCATCTCTAGTTTGACATAATGGCAAGAAGGTTTTCCAGGATCAAATGTAAAGTTGTACCTCACATGCTCTCCAGCTGAAAAGACCAGGACAGTATGAGGCAGATCCCTGCAGTGTGGATATCACCAAGCCCCTCTGGGGAGCGCTGGTCCCAGCAGGGTGGGAGAGCAACACTGGGCAATGTGTGATCCCGGGCCATGGGCCACTGCCTGCGGCGTAAGTACATACATTTAGCAACACATATGTAGCTAAAACAGCATCAGCTGGGGCCTGGCATGGCTGGAGTAAGAGAAACATATGACATGTAGTGGTAGAATTGGTTCCTGCAAAAATATGGTCACAGCTGTGTCTTTCTTTCTGGTTTTGTTTGGGGTTTTTGGGGATATTTTGGTGGGTTGGTTGGCTACTTTGTCGGGTTTTTTTGTTTTGTCTTTTTTTGTGAAGGAAGACTTCCCCATTTTTCTGCAGGTATTTAGTGGGTAGGCATCTATTCATGAAGCAGGTATGTACTGTGATCTCCCTGCTCAGAATGGAGGATTTTTGAATCCACATCTACTGTGTGTGAAGGCAGTTCTATCAGCGCTCCAGAGGCTGGCATGCAGCTGGTAAAAGGGAGGCTTCCATGCATAGGTGAGTAGGAGAGACAGCAAGAGGGTGTGAGGGCTGCACAGCTGGGCTGAGGCAATTAGCTGGCAGGGCCTGAAAGGATGAACTCAGCCCTTTAACTACAAATACTTGCACCTTGTTTAAGTTCATTGAAAGTGGGAAAAATTGCAGTTTTCAGCATCTTGGTATTAGTTCCAGATGTAAGGGAGTGGGTGGGGAAGTGTCTCAGACTGTGTTTTCTTCTAGTTGACAGGGTACTGGCCTTCATGATATCTTGACCAACAACAGCAGAAGTGTTGCTGATGGCATTTATTAAAACAGTTTAGGATCTGCTGCAAATACACACTTAAACTTGTAACATTCACTGCAGAATCCATGACTTCTTTTGGATACCATCTTTCTTGTAGTTTTGTGTGGAGGCCAGTGCCCCAGGTCAGAGAGGTAGATCCCTTGTCGCTTTGCCATTCCCTCCGCTCTTCCCTGTTGGCTCTTGTATCCTACCCCCGCCTATGTATTACCCCTATGCCTCTAGACCATTGGCCTCCTTATGCTCTCTCTGCCCCCACCAACCCCGTATAAAATCCTAGACCTCCTCCTTGTTCGCTCTGTTCCTCTCATCCCCTCACAAGCATGGTTGGAATAAACTTCTCTCGTGGACCCTTCTCGCCTCGCTGCTGTCGACCATGTCATCAGCTGCCTGGTGTGTGCTTGTAGTGTGTTATATGTGGCAACTTTGCCGAGCGGCTTCTGCTGCTAAGACAATCCTGGAAGGTTGCAGCACTCACTTTACCGGCTGCAACAGTTTTGGTTTTTCATAATCAGCTCAGAGAAATATATTCTTTCTACAATGGTGGAATGAGTCATAGTAGCACCTCTCACTTCAATGTGTTCGTGTAGATATTTATGCATTTGGTTCATTATGAAACAAAGACTAGACTAGAAATAAAATGGATTTTCTGGTTAATGTGAAAATACCAGTTTATTTACAACAATAAATAAGAGTTTGTGGATGTAAATTATTTTAAAATAAAAGAGATCACCTTAGTTTGTGCCAGGTTTCAATGCCTGGTTTTTCATAATGGGCAAAGGGACTTGAATGAGATGTCACTTGACAAAGAATGACAGGAAAAAAAATATCCCTTATAACTTGGCTTCTGGAGAAGATTTTCACTAAAGATATCACCAAATGACTCATATTAGAACCTGGCTGTCAGTATCCTTAGCATGATACACCATTCATTTCTTGCAAGAAAGAACATGTTCTGGCAGCTGAGTTCTTCACAGTGTTTTCCAAGGAATTGCTAAAACTTGTGACGATTTCCCCAGAATTCCCTAGTTCTTCCCTGAATGGTTTTTCTCCTGTTGCCAAGTTGTGAACATGGGAAATTACTACCACATATGATGGCCACCATCACGTCTCCTGTGCTGTTGATCTCTCATCCTGTAAATGGTGCTGATTTGTGTATTTGCTAAAGAGAAAGGGAGGATAATCTCACAGAAAGTTGTTGAATGATAATCTCATGGGAAGTTAAGAAGGATTAATGTTATCTTATTGAAATAAAACTAAGTTCATCTGTAGAAGGATGTATTTTGCCTAAAGAAAGAATAGATAAAATTAAAGCCTATGCAATAAATTCAACTGGGCTTCTAAATGAATTTGAAAGTATTAGCTCTTAACTACTGTGTTTAATATGTAATGTGAGCTGGAATCATAAAGTTTATATCTCAGGCTTTCCCTTTGTGTGTAACCCAGTTTTTATGAGATATTCTTTTGATGTCATTGTGCTTTATTGTGTACACTGGTAGGGACTTTAATCCACAGATTAATGGCACAACAGAATGACAGTTTCAAAATATGTACTTGGTTATCCAGAAAACATTAATCTTTAGAGCTGTGTTGTATTTAAAAAGCAATATATTGTATAATCCTGTAGAGTGCTTTCCTGCATACACATAGTGCTGTGTACTAAAATCTATATAAAAAAATACTCAAACCAACTTGTTTATCATTTGTTCTGCTACAATTTTCAATAATTAGGGAATCAATTAATTAAAAGATCAAAAGCTCTAAATAGTAGGTCAGTTATGGTTTTCCTTTTGAAACATATTTTATGTGCTTCTATTTATAAACATAAAATAGCTGTTCATACTGAAGCAATCTTCAGGCTGCAAAAACACAGATCTGAAGCCAAAGTTACCTTTTTTCCCTTTGTTTTTGCCATGCATAATTCTTAAATGAACACCAGGCTCCATGCTGTAGCAAATTAAAAGTCTTTGTGTGTAAGGAACATAGAGTTGCTGCACATTTCAAACAGCAGCTCCAACTCTTGATAAAACCCTAATGGTGTAAAATGGCTGAAGAATGCACAAACTTTCAAAACAGACAAAGTGTTTAAAAGCCTGTTCTGACGTGCATGAACACATTCCTAATGCTGTTTCTCCTTACCAGAAAAGGTTCTTGTTGGCAGGACAAGATTGCATTAAGAATTTTCTGCCATCAGGGTCCACCACCTTTCACACCTACACATCATCCTGTTTTTCCCAGCTGATTTCTCTCAGCTGCAAACACAGAATCTTAGAATAGAAACATCCTTTTGTCCCTCCTGTTACCACACAGCTTACCTCCCCCAAACACTGTATTTGATAATCCCCATCCCTCCCCCATTTGCCCAACTCCCATAAACCACAGCATCCAACTCTACACCTCCTGCACAGACCACAGAAGATGTTCTCACCCACCCTCCCATTTCACATCCCACCAGCCCTTGTCATGACTGGCTTTGAACCCGGAAATACAAATGTTGACACTGGTTGAATTTCTGCGTTCCTGCAGGATTTAAGTGATATGCAGTTAAAGGTTTCCCAGGTAGGGCTGGGAGCTTCTGCCTTAAATAATGTTATCCTCAGAAATTTGCTGTACTGATGAAGGAGTGGCTTCATGGCCATTATTACAGAAGAGACATTGTTGCCTGCAATGAGCCACCCCTGTGCCACAGATATCAATTATCTTATTTGGACTCTTGGTCAACAGGCAAGATTTGCACAGTTCTTCAATGCAGTTTGCATATTCCTATCTTATAAAATCACTTTTATTCTCTGAGGATTTGCCTCTCATCTTATGGCTTTTTGTAGCATTTTTGACTTTTGTATTGTTCTGAATCCTGAGTATTTCGTGCCATTTACCAAGCTAGTCAGAAGGTACTTTATTTCACTCATATTCCCTCATGCAATTAGTTTGTTTCTGCTGTGCCTCTGTTTCTCTTTATTCTTGATATATGCTGTTACATATACTCAGAAAACGGACTAGGAAATTAGCACTCTGGGGATAAGCAAATCATGTTTTTCTGTTACGTTTGTTCTTTCCTTCTTTCCCTAGAAGTTATTCTTTTAAGGATGCCTATACTGCAAATGGAATTTATTATTGGAATGACCTTTATTATTCTCAACAGACAAAAATTTAAAATTTAAAATATTTAAAATATCATGTCTTAAATGCTAAATTTTCCCAAGGATATTGTTTAATGGGAAAACTTTAAGATAATATATTTAGTAGGGTTTGGGGTTTTTCCCTTTTGAAATGCTACTGTGGTAGCATGTTGTTTACTAATATCATTCCATGAAGTTATCAGCAGATGAATGCCTAAATCCAGCAAAGTGTATGATTGTACAGTTACACTTTCTCAAAGCTAAATATTGAATATGACCGCAAATACTTTCTAAATTAAGACTGCAATGAGGACTACAGGCACTGAGATACTGCAATGAGGACTACAGGCACTGCATACTTAAAGGCACTGAGAAGAGTTGCATTATGGAATAGCTCTTATTTATGCCCTTTTTTTCTGACGTGAAAAATGATGCTTTGGATTGTCACTAAAGATGAAGGTGTAACATCCATCCAGATAAATTGAATGTTTATCTGGTCACTGGATTATCTTATGTACAGTACTAAACCAGTGTGGTTTACGCAACCAGCATTCTCCCAAACAATTCCTGGGCTAGTTTGAAATATATGGACTGTTACATTATTTTAAAATAATACTGAAAGTGACTATTCCAGAATGCAAATGTATTTGATCTCATGAATATGGACTGATCCATATTGTTGGACTCATTGCCATAGCAGCCTTAACTTTGCCTTGAGAAGTGTTTGAATTTAATCATGATTTTTCAGAGATGGAAATAAATTCTAGCCAACTTATTTCTATCAGTAATGAGATATCTTTTTTTTTTTCTGTAAATTAACACTGTATAATCAGTCTTTGAATAGTTCCTCAAATTTCACATGGCTATTACTTAATCAAAAACTCAGCCCTATTTGCAGGCATTTTTGTATAAAAGTTTTTAATTTTGGTTATTTTCTTTTTCCCCCCACAGAAATATGTCAGCAAAGAAACACTGTATGTATGTATATTTATATTCATGTCGTGGTTTTTCCTGCTTGCCAATTCTTGGCAAAACTGTGGACCACAATGATCCTTCTTTTAGAAGTGTAGTGCTCTAATAATATCTTTAACAATGTGCACAAGGACCTTGGACGTTTTCTTGCAGGACTTTTAGTATTATGAACAGATTCTGACTATACATCAGCCATGAAAATATTACCACGTTAAGCCAAGCTGCAGAAAAACATTACCAATATCCACACGGACAGCAAATAATCAGGTTTTTCACAATCCCCTGTCTGCACAACCAAAAGCATTTTCACCTTTAGCTAGCAGTGAAGGGAGGTATTTAAAAAGCACAGGGAAGCTGCAGCAGCAAGGAAGCACATTTCAATAGCTGTTGTCAGTTAGGCTTATTGTGAACTACTACCATGCTTCCTTTTATTTTGTCACTGTGTCCTGTCTGCCATTTTCCTGTTCCTCTGCATTTTCCTCCTGGCAGGGTTAGTCCTTATTTCATACTAACTGTTGTCTCTCTGTTCCAAGGACCCTCTTATGAGTAACCCTTTGGGCTATTTCATCCCCTCTTCCTTTATACCTTTATTTTTCTCTGGATTAAAATCCTTTTCAGGCCCCCAGCACCTCTTTCCTAGTGGTGGGTAGGGGCATCTGTCATGGGCTCTGTCATTCTTCTTGTTCCATTAAGACCAAAACAGATAATTTTTTCAACTCAGCTGGTTTGTGAACTCATACCAAATGTTTTACTTGCTGGGTCATCTTGCCCAAATTCTTTCCTCCCCAGTAGCAGCATTCCTTATTCTCTTCGCAGACCAGGGACCATAAGTATTGCTTTGCCCAGCTCCCTGTTCCTCCTACTCCACATTCATCCACTCCTCTCCTTTCTATCCAAGGGGCAACTCCAGTTTTCCTTTCACCAGCTCATATCCTATTCCAAAACATTATCATTTGTTTGTGAAATATATTATCAATCCATTCTGTTCTCTAAAGAGAGTGCCAGGAGGTACATTGCATTTTTGAAGGCCTTATCAAATGCGAAATTTTAAACAGTTGGAGGTTCAGATAGTTACAGAAGTGCTTTAACCAGGGATTGTACTAAAGAGATAGCAAAGAATACACACACCCCCTTTTCCACTTGGCTTTGTACATGCCTAATTCAAGATTTTTCTACCCGTAAATTATTAGAGTAGTCCCTAAAAATCTGGATGTGATGGAATATCATCTTCAAAACTACTACTTCACAAGTAAAGTAGTAGACAAACTGACAGATTTTTTATTTAAATTTTTGGAAGTTCCCAAAATAATGCTAGTGGGGCTATCCTACAAGCATTTTCAACTTTTCTGAAATTCCTCTTTTTTTCATATTGAATGTTATAGCCATGCACTTCAAAGAAATAACTAAATTAATTTCTTTCCCACTGGCTTTTCGTTCCTTTCAAGTCACATAACTCAGTTTGTAACAAAGTAGTGTTTAGCTATTCACCACAGAATGTGGTTTCAGAATTTGCTGAATCATATACTGCCTGAGTGTACTTGGTTTTGCCAAAAATTTCAAAATATGGCACGAAACAAAAATGTTACCAAGAAGAGAGATTTCACTTCCTCTCTTAGAGTATTTTTATGTTTTTCTAGAATTCACATTACCAGTGGTATTTTGATAATGACCATAAAATCTGCTGCACTCTCTTAATCCTCCCATTATGTGTAAAAGAGCAATACTACATGCTTTAGGTTAATTAGATCATAATTCCCCAAGCAACATACATATGTGCTGTCACTGAAATGAAAACTTTAGGCTGGTTGGCTGATTTTAATGGTGCTTTGTCATTTGCCATCTGTCAAAAAACAAACTAATAGGCTATTCTGTTCCCTTCTGACCTCTCACAGAGATAACACTCACTGGAGACACATTTTTATCAGGAAGACTTGAATCATCACCCAGTCTTCTACTTTTGCACAATGCTAGGTACCCCACGCAAGGCGAAGAGCACCATGGCAGAGTATTTGGCCATGGGATTTCTTTGCACTTGTCAAAACTGGATGTGTTTAATAGTTTTCTGTACTCTCCGTGCATCTGTGATAAACATGCAGCAATCTGTGCATTATCTAGTACGTAGCATTGCTTTTCCTTCAGTATAAATCCTTGCTCAGAATCCTGTGTGAGCAGGGTATATTTAATACTTAGGCAAACTGCCTGCAATAAAACTATTTTGAGCTCTCTTCTAGATGATCTGCCCTTTAGATTAGTTCAGGTTCACACAGCTGCACAGCGAATAGAAATATTTCACAGCTCAATAAACGGGGCAGCTGGTATTTTGATTCATCTCAGAGCAATTTCACTGTGAATCAATAAAATATGGTGCTAGTTTCAAACAAAAGAACACATTTCATGGGATATCATCATTGTCATTGTGGTCAGATTCTAGCAGCCTGGAGATGAATGAATGTGTCTCTCAGAGCCTTACCTTTTCTCATCTTAATGTACACATTGGCATTTTACTTCCCTATCAGTTACTAGGTCACAAACATTTGTAACAAAAACAAATAAACAAACAAAACCAGAAAAAGGAAAGAAGAAAAAAGATAGAAAGGAAGTGTTAAGCATTGCTTGCATGGAAAACAAAAAAGCAGTTGAAATTTCCCTTGTTTCCTGGGAAGAACTACCCAACAGGGTCACCAAAGTGTATCAACACTCCAGGAGTGCCTTGCCATTCTAGAATCAAAATTCCATTTTATTTTTTAAGTCCAGCAATGGTAACTTCTCTGCCCTCTGCGCTGGTTTTAACTTGGCTGTTTTGCACTTGCCATGACCACTGTCTTCTCTTTGTCATGTTTCAGTCCAATGGTCTCTAAAATATGGTTCCAGTCTCTGTCAAGATATTTACCTTGTACTTTTGTCCATAGAAATAATTCTTGAGCATTCATTTTCATCTTTCATTTTCTTTATGGCAGTGATATTTCCTATCTTTTTCGGTGAGATGTTGCTTGAAGGACTATCGGCAGCATTTCAGATACTTCTTTATTTGTGAAATGCAATAATAATTCATTTATTTTTTGGAGATGGAAAAATAGAACCAGGCATCACGTCTCAATAAAACATCATTTGAAGGCCACTGAAGGTCACATCTCAGGTTATTCAAGCCCAAGACTACATTTCTTTTTAATAAAAACAGTTATTGATTTTTCCTTCCCTTGCTCCATCCGATTTAAATAGATTTTCCTTGTACGTTTTTCTCAAGTCTAATTTTCACTAATTGTAATTTCCATTAATGCATAATATAGCTAAATTGGTAACTCTACTTCTACAACCATGCAATGTTTATTCAAATTATTTCTTTTTAGCCTGAAATTGTCAGCACTTGGTCTTATTCCAAAATTATTTCCTTTTAACAAAATGGAACTTTGCTCATCTTTCAAAAGAGCAGAAGAACCTGCTCTTAAAAATGATAAGATTGTGCTTCACAGGAAACAGGTGGACAGTGAAATCTTGCATGTAGCTAGGGATTTTTTTCTCTGAGTAACTTAGCAAACAGGAGTTCTAAGTTCTTCTTTCCTTATTTCTTATAATTTATCATATGACAAAGTGATTACTTTGCAAAAAAGAACTATTTGGGTAATTTTGTTTTGTTTTGTTTTGTTTTGTTTTGTTTTAAATCACAGCCTTTCTTGGCTTAATATTAGGTTAATAACTCCTTTTTTCAGCTCACTTAGTGGCTTGTCTCTCAATAGACCTACGACACCTCCATTTTTGTTGACCGTGTCCTTCACTCCCATACCAAAAATAGAGGATGAAAATGTCTCTTTTGACCATTGCTAATTGTGGTCCTTGTAGACAGAGGCAGTAAACTTCGTATTTTGTACCAAACTCTTGAAGAAGGCTATACTTGGCACAGAACAGACCTGCTTAGAATGCTTAGAAGAACTTTGAAACCCCTCCCACATTCTTCATGGCATTTTTTTGGTTTGTTTGTTTTCATGAAGCCATGTTTCATTGCCCTTCTGGGAATTTGTGGCTGAGGTTTGGGGCACAAGGAGCCCATTGTCTTACAGTAAAAGGTTGACAGTGGGATAGTTAAAATAGGTTTCTTTCTCTCTGTGCGTGGCTAACACTCACGTTTCCTATTTCCAGACAGTGTGGTGGATTTTTCCTGTAGACTCCAGTAGCCATTGAACACAAGTGGGATGTGGCATGAAATTTATCAATTGCTCTTATCTGGTTGTTCTTTCTTTACAACATAACAGAGTGGTGTAAACTCCGCTTTGCCAGTGATTTCATATCACTGTGGTTTTGGAAAAGAGTAAACAAAAATATTGTGGAAAATGAAATGTGTTTAATGTAGTGAGGGATCTTTATTTAATATATTTTTACCAGCTGGGAAAAGTTTAGTTTTATTTCTCAAAAGCCCTTGCAGCAGTAATTTTATCTTGAATGTCGGTATTCCCCACAGCCTAAATATTTTTCATCTTCCACAAAGTGTTATGAAGACACAGTTAAAATGTACTTACAAGAGACAAACAACACTGCTACAGGAGTAGCTGGCAACAAAGAGAATGATATTTTAAAGCTATATACAGGAGAAAGAGAAAATTCATTTAACTTACTATTAAAATAAATTGAAGCTCCTGGGATTTTCCTTTTTTTTTTTTTCCTGCAGTTTTGCAGAGGGAAAAAGGCCAAGAATCTTAAAAGTAAATGGATGTCCAGCTACATCTAAAGTCATGAACAAAGCCATAAAGCCAAACTGGGTGTCTTGGTAAATAACATTAATGTTACAGTGGTAGGCGGTCGGCAGCTCAAAAACTTTTGTGTTTGTCTCTGTAGTTTTTATCTCAGACTTGAGGAAGAGATTTTTTTGCCAAAAGTTTTCCACATTTCAACTAAATAGATTTTATCTTTCAGAAAATCTGTAAATAGCAACATTCAACATTTAAGCGCTCAAAATCATCCTCAAATCCTCTTCAAATTCTGCCTAGTTCTGGGTATGCCTACAGTCGTATGGTTCTATGTTTTGCCTGGGCATCTGCAAATGTATCTGTGGGAGCACCCAGAGCCTCTTGCAGTTTGAGGTGAAGGAAATGTGTTGCTGAGGACAAATCCACAGAAGTCCTAGATATTAGAGGAGTAAAGCAGGAGATGGAGGAGAGCTTCATGTCTTGGCTCTTCTCATTTTGGTGGGGTATGGACTCTCCAGCTCCCAGGAGAGTGACAAAAAGGTGTGAAACAAGATAAACACATAATTTCTCCTGTTTCATGTGTGCTGCTCTGTAGAGAGAAGTGCACAATGCAAAGGCCAAAAGAAAGGAACTGAAGAGGCACCACAATTCTTCCCAATGGGTACAGGAGTGCTGAGCTCACCAAGGGAAGGGAAATGGCCTATATTCTGATTTCTGTTCTGTTCTCAGTCCTTTAGGCACCACCCACTGAGCATTCACTGAGTTACTACCAACATCTGCTACAGCAGAGATTCTGGACACTTCAGTGGGCTATAGCATCAGTAAGTCCCACCTGGAATAATAAATGTAGCCATCCTAACAGCTGTCTTGGTGCCAAAAGAGATGGCTGCAAACTCCTCTGAGTCTTCATGATTGCCCATTACCACCACTTCTGATTTCAAATGAGTTGAGCTTTGGCAGCTCTTCTTCATTTGTGATTTGATCTCATTTGACATGCAGACCAAAAATGTTTCTAGCTGTTGTGAGTAGTAGAAAAGATTTGCAGGAGATACTTTAATACAAAAAGAGATGATAGAATCTGGAGAAGTTTCTGGGAAAGGTAGATTTAAACATTGGCATTGCTGTGGGAGGGATAGGCAACAGAAACACATTTCAAGTCTCAGAAGCAGGTTCATTGAAGCATTTAAGCACAAAAATCTACATACCTGTTCCTGTGTTTTACTAGTAGTGTTGTTGTAGCTCAAATTGTATTCAGTGTTGAAGTACGTTGTGTGTAATTTAGACAGCTGTGATCAAAGGGATACTTTGGGGCAAATACTTATATTACTCTGTGCATGTCAGCTCCTAGACCTGACATTGCATTCCTTACGTACTTTGGAAGTCTTAGCTGGGCAGTGAATTTAACTCCAAGTTCATAAACAGGCCAAAGACACATTCTTGATACCTATTGCTATAATTAAAAATGAACACATATGGCCATTATAAAATAATTTTTGCTGCCTTTAAAATATAGTGGGATTTCCTTTCTGAAAATTCTCTGAAAAACATGGGGTTTTAACCTCTGGACTGCAGTTTATCAAATATAGATTTTTTTTTTTTTTTTTTTTTAAGTAGTCTTTCTTACAGGGAGAAAAAAAAAGGAACATGGGAACATTACTATGAGATTTTTCCCACTATTCAAAGTCTAATGTATAGGAAAATGCTGCCTATTATATGTAAGAAGCCAAATGTATGATCTATTTAACAAGCAACCAAATACATCTTTAACTGCTGGAGGGAAGAGTGGGGTGGGGGGAAGATCAGCTTAATGCAATTTCAGTACAAACACAGTAGTTTAGGGGGTTTTTTAAAGGGATTTTTAAATTAATCACTTCAGAAGCCAAAATTATTCAGATGACATTATTTCAATGATCTGAAAAGTAATGAGATAATGTAAGTGCTAAATTATTTTTCCTTTTGTTCTGTCACGTTTTTAATCCCTCTCTTATTTCCATGCGGTATAGTAATATAAGGATTCTAAGGCTTTTTTCTCTTATTTATAATCTTCTTTGAAAATTTAATACTGCTGATTTTATCTATATAATATTTAAATGTAAGCTAGCAGCCTGACTGTTTAGAAAACTCTGCAGAAGCAATGAGAAAAACTCAGACTGTGGAAATTATTCTTCTTCATAAAGGGAAATATGATAAAAAGTTATAGTCAGAAATAAATCCCCAGTTCTTTTGCAAGCTGTCAG
The DNA here is from genome assembly GCA_013397935.1 of Dasyornis broadbenti. Taxonomy (NCBI): domain Eukaryota; kingdom Metazoa; phylum Chordata; class Aves; order Passeriformes; family Dasyornithidae; genus Dasyornis; species Dasyornis broadbenti. The sequence goes on from VZRN01006453.1 coordinate 303,178, forward strand.
ACTTGGTGTTTTTGAAGGCTAAGCTGGCAGGTAGCAGGACAGGTACCACAGGGGTTTTTGCAGGCATTCCTTTCTTCCATATGCCCCTCTGGAGCTGTCCCCTCTGTTCAGAAGAGTTTCAGGCTGAAGGGATTATTCTGTAAATGATGTATGGTTGTCTTCTCTAGCTGCTTCCTGCCTGTTTAGTTTTCCTTTCAAAGGGTAGAATACATAGCAATTATTTCTTCACTTGTAAATTGGTTCTCTGAGGCCAGCCACAAAACTCTAAATCTCAGAGCGACCTAAGAAACTTCAAGTGATATAAAAATAATTTATTTATTTGTCAGCCAGACATAAAATTAAAATGGGCGCTACTTTTGGAGGCTGTGAGTCTCTCCTCTCCGATGCAACCCATTTAGAAAGAAAGGCAGAGAGAGAGAGAAAGAGATGAATGAACAAAAAGATTACAGAAAAGTAGGGGAGTGAAGGAAAAAAGGAACCTTTAAGGTCTTTACGTCCTTACTTAAAAATGTGCCCAGTGAATACTGCTCTGCAATTTGAAAAAAATCTTTACTCAAAAGGTTCCATATTCTCCTTCAGCAAACTGTTCCTTCATTTAAGCATCCTTTCTCTTAACATTTTCTCTAATATCTAACCTAAATTTTCCTCACTGAAGTTTTAACTTTTATTTCCTGCCTTGTACCCAGTGGACATGAACACAAGATGGTTTGCCTCTTTGCAGATCCAAGAAATAAACATTATTTTGTATTTCCCCTCATTCTTCTCTTTGCTAGACTAAGCCAAATTCCATTTCTCACATTTTCTTAAAGGTCCGATTTTCTAGACTTCCCGTTATTCATGAGACTCCCCAGGACAGTATGCCAGAATTGGCCCATGACTTTCCTGACCAAAGGGACCCACCTTTCAGTGATTCTGAATGCTACGGAAGTATGCTTTAGTATTTCATTGGATTTACATCTCCATCAACATTAATATCAGTGGCTTCATTAAAAATTTGGGGTCGTGGGGTGAAGTTCATCTGAACAAGTACAGATAGTTAAATCTGATCTGGTCTCCTTAGCTCATTTGGGTGAGGGAAACAGGCAGTTTTGAAGCAGGACTTAAGTCACACAAAAGGAGACCTTTACATTTGTTTGAGAATTAGAAAGAAAACAGATCTAAAGGAAACAGGAAAGAGACCTAGAAGTGCCTACTATTTTTATTTAACTGCATGGGGATCCTAAAGCTAAGCAAATCAGAGTGCAAATCCTATAAGTCAGTAACAGGAAGCTATAGAATAACGTGTTCAGAAAAAAACGGGTTAGGGCAGACTTTTGCTGATTTTCCATGCATACTTAAAGAGACATATGCAACTGTATCTCCAGGAATTTCATATTTGCCTTGAAAAAGTTGGGTAACTTTCAGAAGCTGCACAGCATTCCCTAGGACATCGGAGGTTACAGCAGGATTGAACATTTATTTAGGCTATTAGAGCCAAAGGGGGAGCTAGAGGATGGAGCTAGGTGAAGAAGCTAAGACTTTCCATGAATTAATTTTTCTTATAGCTCTGTAGTTTGGCATATATATGTCACATTCAATATGTGATGACTGATTAATCTGTAATATGAATGCAATTTTTTATACTGCTGTAAATTCTTTTAATATCTGAAAATGTATTTCTAGCATACCTAATTCTCCCATTGGGAGCACTGGCAAAATTCCCAGTGACTTGAACAAAAACAATAAAATGCTGAATAGGGGAACAGGGTTTAAATCAAGAGTATAAACCAATTAGGTATTTCCATGTTTGGCCTTTGAACTTCTAAATATAATTAATGCCTATTGTTCTGTTTCCAAAGGCACCAATTCTGTCAACCTTTCTGACTCTCTCAGCCTTTTTCATGCCAGCACTAAGGGCTGTTTTCTTCTGTTCTGTGGTTTCAGCCAAACACCATCATGTGCCCTTCCCATGTCTCCCTCTCTTCCCTTAGCATCCAATGCTCTTAGACTCCTTTTCCTAATCAAATCTTTTAACAGATGATAAGAAGGCAGAACATATGCAAATTATCTTACTGAAGTGGATACTAAATAACTGAATCAGCAACATAGCTTCCAACTACTGCACTAATTAATCTCTTATTTATGACTCATTGTCAACTGTACATTTTTGGAGTGCTGACAGATATAGCTGGCATCCAGCAGTAAATAATGTTTCAATGGTCTCTTACAGGCCAGGATGCAATTTAAAGCTGTGAGTTACTCACAATGAGGTAGGGCAATATCACAGACAGACCAAATTATTTTATCCCACCTTAATTACTTACTTTTATTTTTTTATTTAGCTAGTTCTGTATTAGGAAATTGAATGTGTAGAATATTGTGCTCATTTGTCATGTACTTAGCACAACCTAAGCTGCTGGACCTTGCTGAACAATACCTATTAGAAATATTTGTCACAAGTATCCTCATTACTCAGCAGTCAATGCCATTCACTACCTTAGGCCAAATTGGTTCCTTGGGATGATTCACAATTAAGTAGATTCCCAGTGTATCTGATTAAGTAAAGTGTAGAAGGCTACCTGTGGAACACTGTAGCATACTGTGCTCACTAAACTTCCCACCACCTACAGTTTTAATGAGGGGTTCCCTTCTCACTCCCTGGAAATTGCTCTAAGCGGGACAATGAAACTGTCTGAGGATGTGCACACTAGAAATATGGCAGACTAGATTAGGCAGGTCTTTTCTGGCCTAACTGACACGGATGATTCCTACTCAAGGGTCTTCAAACTGATTTGCAGGAGTCCTAAATCGGAAAATAGCCATAGTTGAAACATTATCCCTAGCTCTTCTTACTATTCCTGTGTATAGAACAGTTCATGACAAGCATTCAAAACTAAGTTTTAAAAGAAATCAATCTTTCCTTCAAACATATGTGTTATCAGACTGAATTCTGTCTGAATAACTATTCCATTTCAATGTGATTACATATATGCAGATAAACATATATAAATGGGTACATATATACAGATATACAGATATATATAACAATTCCATCTCAGTGACGATTCCTTGCACCTGTGGGATAATTGTAACAGTATGAGGGTTGGATGCAAATCTAGTATGGACCTTCTTGATAAAAATAAATACAGTTAGAGTTAAATAAAAGCATTTGTAACATATATACTGTTGAACTCAAAAGGATTCTGGCTAAAACCTCTGTACATTCACTAAGGAAAAGCTCTCCAGATCTACAAGTCTTTATTCCTTCTCTGGTCCAGGCTGGTTACCCTCTTCTATTAGATCTTCAAATCAATAATATTTATTTTACTATTTTTTTGTAGTATATGAAGACGAACTAGCTCGTGTTGAAGCTGTCATTCCTTTTGTGTGCGAACTTCTTATTTTTGGGACATTTGAATGTGAGTTCTCAAAATCTTTTAATATTCAATCTCTTATGTACTCACAGTTGAACTGTTCATATCTAATTTCAACTATCCAAAAAACAGACCACTCAAAGGAGGTCAGTATAACTTTCTTTAACATATTATGGCAGAAAAAACCCTCACTTTTAAAAAACAACCTAAAATTAACATGCAAGACAGATTTAATAAATCACCTTGAGGAATGTTCACAGCTCTTTACTGACTACAGGAAACGCCAAGATAGGTGGTTTATGCCAGAATTAAACTGATATAGCTTGAGCAGGTTAACAAGAAAAACACCCACAGAGAGCTCTCTCAACACAGGAAGATGACATGGTTCCTAATTTTTCCCACTTGGCAATTGTGATGACAGAGTTGAAAGTTGGGTGGATAGGGTCAAAATTCTGAAACAAGATGAAAGAACTGTTCTTGTGAGAAACATTTCACAAAAAACTACTGTTTCTCAATAGTAAACACTGTTGTTTAATAATAATGTAAACTTTCATGAGTTTGAAGATGAAAAATGCATTGATAGCAATTGATTCATTCTCTTTCTACTGTTTGGCAAGTAGTCATGCTGTGTGCCACCACCAATTCTGCTGACTTTGGAGGTCAATCATTCCATATTTTGAGCAAGTGCTTGCTCATCTCATTCCAAACAATGAAATCCCCAGGGTATTACAATGTAATGAAATTATTCAAAGCCTTTCAAGGTTTTCCTATGCACCACTTGTATATTTTTCAGCTTTTCTTTATTCCCTTGTAGCTGTTATACCTTTTATTTTCTACCTTCCTTCTTACCCTTCTTTTCTCTCTTGAAGGAAGCCAACAATTATGATCCCTCTCCCAAAGTGCTCATATTACTGTGAGCCCCTTCTGCTTTCATTAGGCAGATGTTCATGCAGTAGGCAGAAACAAGGAGAGACTCTAATGAAAAAATGAGCTCTGAGCTGTCTATGCCTTTTAAAGCAGTTGGAAATACATTTCTATCAGAGACATGGAGTCTTTAAACAGAGCTCTGAGCTGTGCTGCCCCATAATTACAATGAATGCTGTCAAACAAATCTATGATTTTGCAGATATCTTGACCATTCACTTAAAGAGTAACATCATTAAATCCTGCCTTTCTCTTCACAATTCTCTTTATAACATACTCCTTCTTTCTTCAGTGTCCCCTATTGAAATATTAAATTTGTAAATCTGGTAGTTGTAAAAGCATGGTAAAAGCAGGGTTGTCTTTGGTGATACATAGCCTCTGCTTCTCTTACAATATTCAGAATCTTACAGTAGGAAATAAGATCCAGGGCTTCAGGAGAACTACTATTTTCCTGGAAGGTTATTCTAATGTTTTCATGAAATCAAGACGTCACTGAGATCAGTTGTCAAAGAATTTTTTGTTCTAAGATTTCTAAATGTAGAAAGGCATTTGAAAAACACTCAGCTTGTTTCAAACTTACTCTCTCCTCATTTTTCCCAGGAGCTTCTGGAAATTAACTCAGAGGGCTGTTGGATTAATGACAGGTGGTGCATTCCCTTGTATTGTGGGCATAGAAGATGAGGATCAGCACCTGTTTTTTTGACATTTCTGGCCAGGCATCAAGGCAGATATTCAGTGGTGGTGCAATGTTCCTCGGTGCTGGATGCTCATGCCCATCTGCGAGGATGGCGTTGTTCCCATCTGTGAGTTCAGAGTGCCTTTGTCTACAATCAGCGATTGGTTTAATTGAGCAGCCAATATTGGAGCGAAAATGCTGTTACTTCCCCTCCACCCTCTCATGTGCCAGAATGAAGCTCTGGTGACACCTTCCTCATCCCTGCTGTCACATATATTTGTGTAAGCCTGAGCAGCAGAATGGAAGGAATCAGTCACTATTCACAGTGACTGCTAGCTGCCAGAAAGACATTTGTACTGCAGCCGAAGGTGGGGAATTTCAGCGTGAAAATGTACATAAGAAAGGGCTTTCTAAAAACCCCTTGTGATCCAGAAGACACATGGGAGCTACGAAACACACTAAACCACTGAGGAGCATTTCTGACTGTGCTTATGACTAACACTTACAAACAGCTAAATTAGAAGTAGATGCCCTTTATCAAATGGCAGCAACGTAAGGGATTCTTTTTATCCAGCAAGGTATAACACTGTTGCCCAAAGACCATGATGTTCAGTTAAATACAAGATGTAATGAGCCATGTTACATCAGGAGAGAGAGAGGGGGGGAGGGCACTGGAAACTGGACTTTTAAAGGCATTAAATGATATTAAAATCAGAGCTTAACTGACCAAGGCTCCAGTCCACCATACTTCCCCTGCTGTCTAGAATTTGGCTTGCAGTGTGCAACATCTGGGTATCCTGAGTATATCTCAACATCAGCAGTGAAATACAAAACCACAAATACCTTCTCCTAATTACCCTCCTTATCTCTGGCCCAAAGCAAGGTACTGTCATGGAAAGAGTGTTTTTCAGGCATTTGCTTTTATGTACTCTCCCACTGTGAGCTCCACCATTGAGAAATGTGAGCTAGAGATCCCTGTTATCCAGGCCCTTGGTTTGAGATGTGCTTAAGTTTACAAACAGATTTTTAAAAGTCTTTCTTTCCTTAAAGTATTTCTAGCGACACAGAGGTTTCAGCTGCAAAAAATGAGATGCCTTTCATGAAAACAGCATACCTGTTTCAGTTTCTGTGCCTTCCTGCAAGGCAATAGATATATATCTGTCTTGCTTTCATTTATTCTCCTTTTCATTTTATGGAGGCCTCATTTAGTCTAACCACACTTTTTATTTGCTGATAAGGTCATTCCATAAATTATCGTACTAAAGTAGGTCTTTTAATTATTTGCTCCTTCAGAAAACACAATTTTCAAAATTTCTTATTTCTATTACTCTGAATACTCATTTTTTTTGTGTTTCTCATGTTGTCAGATGTAATTTAAATATTATTCATGCTGTGCTCTGATTTCAATGCATTATTTAAATATGCTGAATTACATATTTTCTGATTAATTTTGGGGGGAAAAGGTTATAACCATTAACCATGATTCTTGAATAATACTGCTATTGCATATTCATGCTTGTGGTACATGCCAGTTCTGTGCAGGACTGTAGAGCTTTTTTAGGGAAACAGGTCCCATACAAACCAGATAAATGCTTCTTCCAAATGGGAATGCTAGCTGCCGACACTATCAAAAACAATTAAATTCCCAGATACTGCCAGTATCTCTGTTAAATCCTTGAGCTCTGAAGAAAAAAGTACTGTGGATGCCTTTGAAGCGAGGGAAAAGGGCCAGGAAAAGACATAAAGTAGTTGGCACCAAGGAAATCCAAGGACATGTCTATAGTGAGAAATGAGAGTATATTAACAACTCGTTTGCATCTACACTGCTTTGAGGAAACTGTCTACACCACGGATTTTTCTTGAAAATATTTATTAAGGTCCCAAACAAAGAGAGTGAGTTAAAAACTACCTGGTGTATCCTTGGGACAGACAAAGTGTCCCCAAGCCAGTGAGACTTCAGGGAAGATCTAAAAGTCCACATTTACAAAGTGTAACTAGCTGTATGAGCTAGAGTAGCAGTACCAAGGTACTTATGACTGGTTTTGCCTTCCCTGAATTCATGACATTTCTCCTTCCCCTGCATTGCAGGGACAGGCTGCTACCAGTGACACCCGAACAGGAGTCCATCTTCCTGCAAATTTGCACTTTGATATAGTCATGGTTTTATACTTTTATGCTTTATTTTTAGTAACTGTTTTGTTAGTTTATCACCCCATGGTGATTACTACTAAAACAATAATTGGCAGCACCAATTTGTAGCTTCCAAGGGCAAAGGCAAGAATAATGCAAAGAACTGCTTTAGGCCTAAAGCCCCGACACTCTTAACAGGCAGGAGACGTCTTCAAAGCCAGTGCTGAGGATTAAAGGATTTTTTTCATGCATTACAGCATCTGTTCTAAATAACCTTTATTCTCACCTTGGAGTGTGAATTACTTAAATACTGTGCTAAGGACCCTAATCATGTTTATGTTCCCTTTTAAGATATTATATTTTATTTTAGTAAGATTTCCCATATAATAATCAAAGTTGTATTTCTTAAAGGTTCCCTCTTTGGCATTTAAGCTTGAGAAGAAAAACAATTTTGCTACGGTGATTGCTAGATGTATGCATGTTGCATACTTTCCTCTCCTGTTACTTGAAGTCTGATGAAGATCAGGAATATTGAAATTCTTTTTATGGTAAATAGTACGAAGGGAAAGGGAATTCACCAGTCAGTGGGAAAATATGGAATCTTTCAGGTAACTGGCTTAAATCCAGTCCAGAATGGTTGAGTTTAGATCACGATTATCCAGTGGACTCTGGCTCTTGAAATGTTTGCTTCAGAGGCAACTTCAAGTACTCGGAAAGGAAGTCGAGCTGCAGATTTTGAGGATGAATTACTTTCCTATGCCCAGGAGTGGGCAGTAGAGCATCAGTTTGATAGAGCAGTTCAGCTACTTAATTTAGAATAGAATTAGTATAATTGATTTCAAGACATTTAACAGGGTAACTCACTTGTTTAAAGCTAAGCATATCCTTAAGGATATTTTAGTTTTGCAGCTGTAGCCATGTTATTGTTAAGGCACTTTAGTAAGGCAGAAGAGGAAATTAGTGTGCTTTTTCTGGTTTATAAACGGAGGACTTCACTTCTCAGTTCTGGCAGAGCACCGTGTTTTGCAAGCATTAAACTACTAACATAAATGCTAAAGGTAAAGGAATAGTATTGTATAGAAGACAACTATCTAATGCCTAACAATCCACCCCATATTCTGTGAACCTAAATTATAACTGATGTATCCTGGCACTGCAGAAACCAGATACAAGAAAGCTATGTAGCATAAAATTGCTTTAAACATCTGTCAAAAGCAAACTGAGTTGATTACATTCTGTTTTGATTTGCTATAAACACAGAGGTTAGCTTTTGAAAAGCAATCTTAGAGTTTAATCACATTTCTTTGACAGTGTGAGACAAAACTCCTCAGTAATATGATATAGGAATTAAGTGGCTTTGAAAGAATTAAGAGGCCTTGAATGAATGGTTGGGAGCAGACAAAAATTTTGTGTTGGAGCAAACAGTGGTATGAATCAAAAAAAGAGTGAGAGAAGAAGCAGGTTATAGAGATTAAATGAAATAGTCAACCTTCAAGGAATGATTGATTGCCAGCAGCAGATCTCAAGGGACTTTGTAAAGGAGGGAAGTCTCAGTATTTCTCTCAGGGAAAGGTAAGGACAGAGAGGAAAGAACAGAGGAGTGACAGAGCAAAGCTTTCCTCAGCTCTAGAGTCACACCTCACCTGCCAGGCTGCAAATGAACCAAAGGAGTAATAAAAGGTCACAGAGATAGTATGGTAGCTCTAGTTCACTGGAAGCTTCTCTACAGTGGGAAAATTACTCAAATCTAATATTAATAAAATAACATATATATGAGAAACAATGACAGAAATGTTTCAGGATATGCTTTTTCCTAAAGCAGTTGGGATTATGTCTAAATAACCAGCGACCCAGTGATCAAAGGATACAATTGTCATGTGAAAAACTGTCAAATTCTTGCCTGTTCTTGCCTGTTCTCCCACAAGTTTGGTGAGGACCTGAGTTACAAAGTCCATCTCTCATTTAGAGGTTTTGCATTTTATTTAAACATGTAAATATACATTAGTGAATGAGATCTCAATTCAGTAGTCTCCATGGGCTTATCAGAAAACGCTAAATCCTTATCTGATTACCCAATTATCTCTGCATGTTGGACTCTCCATTTTTTTCTCCTTTGCTAAATATTTCTCAGATTCAGGGAAAATTGTCTTGTCAAAACCCATGAGAAAATGGTGAAATACCACTTCTAACCATCTTGGTTTAAATGCAAAATGGGAAGTCTTTAAAACGTTGATGTCACAATTTTTTATTTTCTTTTTTTTAAGAATGGGATAATAGTCCCTCTTTAAAAGGCAAGTCAACGAAGCAAGAATGTTAACATGAAAGCATGCTCAGACTGTGTGAGGATCTACGGCCTTGAGGATGAGAGAAAGAGCTCTCCCCTAGGTAAGTGGTACTTTCAGCACAGCCTTCTCTCTCTCTCTGTTGAGCAAAAAGGACAAAGCACACTTCATGTAAGGCTAACAAAGCACATATTTCTGCTGCTTCCAAAGTAAACATTCACACAAAAATAATTGCAAATCAATCAGATTTTCTGTGTATTGTTGAAAATGTGAGTTGTAAGAGGATTGAACTCCGAATGGATCTTCAACTAAACCTTGCTGAGATGAACCTGTCACCCAGGAAATGTGAGCAGCAGATGGAGGAAGCAAATGCAAAACAGGAAATATTATCAGTTCAATTCTATTTTGTCCCCAGTGGCATATTTCTGTTCCTCTGTGAGGCCCACAAGATGAGTTTGAAGATGAAAAATGCATTGATAGCATTTGATTCACTCTCTTTCTATTATTTGGCAAATAGTCATGCTGTGTGCCACCACCAATTCTGCTGACCTTGAAGGTCAGTCATTCTGTATTTTGAGCAAGTGCTTGCTCATCTCATTCTAAGCAATGAAATCCCCAGGGTATTACAATGTAATGAAATTATTCAAAGCCTCTCAAACTTTCTCTTCGTGCTGCTTCCTATTCTTCCACTGCTAAAAGTGGGTGGTGAAATTAAGTCTGTGCTATTTATTGACTTTTCTCCTTACACACACTGGATGATATTTTGTGTGTTGTGTAGAGAAATATCTGGAAAATTAATGGTGCTGACTGTAACTGCCCGGGCAGAGCTGTGGGATTGAAGGCAGGCTTACATCTGTGCCACATTAAGGCTGCATTTTGAAATTATAGCTTGCATGCTCTGATGCGGGGCAGTTCTCTGAGTGTGAGGCCAGAATTCCTTGGACCAGAATCGGATGTGAACATGAAACGTGGAGTAGTTCAGTACCACTGATGAATGCATGTTAAAGTAGTTTCCAGGAGCGCACAAGTATGTTTTTCCCAGTGGCAGAACTCAGATGGATCAGCCAGTATATTAAGTTGGATCTGCTGTGTATTAACTTACAGACAGATAAAAGTGGAACAGAGGTATTCAGTGACTGAAAGATTTGAGAGGTCTGCAAGCTTGTCCACTTTTTTCAACCTCTTTTATCCTACAGCAAAGTATTTGTTTCTAGAAACTTTATCCCTCTTATTTTCAGATTATACTGCAAAACATTGACAGAATTGGCATTAGAATAAGTGGGAGATGTCATCTGGAAATCATATATAAGTCCTTACATGCTGAAATTTCATTTTTACACAGTGCATTTATTTTAATTTTCAGCTTTAAATCACAGGGTTCTTACCCCAAAAAACCCTGTTAATACCTCCATACAATACAGTGTCATCTCCCTTGAAACTTTTCAGTTGGCCTTTGTTCTGCTTAAAATAGATGAAGCCAGTTTAAACATATGTTCCTAGATGTACAATTATAGTGCTTTTTATAATTGGAGGGTTTTGCTTGAAGTAGTGTTTGACATATTTCAGTGACCAGCATGCATTATGAGGCATCTGGAACTTGGCTGGCCAGAGAACAACACTCTTGTGGGTTTTTAAGTCCTCTGAATGAAGAAATAAAACCCATAAAATATCAGTAAAGCTATCCACTCTAGGCAAAGGATGACCAGACGTAAAGACAATCTCCCATCAAGAGTGCCTCGGCCCCATTACTGTAAGCCTGTCCAAGTCTTATAAGAATTCTGCTGTTCTTCTCTTTCTGCAGTGCTGGACACAGCTTGTCTTCTCAAACACTTACAAATTTCTAATAATATTTACTTTCACTTTTTTTTCCTCTTTAAGAAAGAAATCAAAGACAGCTGTGAAGAGGAGTCTTTAGAAACAGGATACTCATATCTACACCAGGCTTAGTCGTGCAACAGTCGATAGAAAAAGAAAACCACAAACAACAAATTCAGACTTCCAGGTTTGTCTCTGTAGATTGGCTTTTCCTACCAACTCTATCAACTAGCAATGCAAAGACATGGAAATACCATGCTTTGTAGAGAGTTCATGAAAGTGGTTGCAAAGATTAAAGCTAAGTTTTACATGAAAAACTCAGGACAACTCATTACTATTTTCCTTATTTCACCTTTATATTTTACATTTACAGGATACTATAAAATTTGAGTACTGAATGGTTTTGAATGCAGTGGATAAAGTCTACACACCTGGTCATAAAACCTTTCCTGTATATATTTTGTGTAAACATATAGCTCCTGGTATGTTTTTGTACTTTACTAACTCACTGCACCTCTGTAGATAACATACATAAAAAGTATGTCCACAGCCTCTAGCCCAGTCTGTTTGATGGTCATTCAGACATGAGGACTTAAATTCCTTAACCTAAAGATTGAATGGGAACTTTTGCCTGTCTGTAATTTATCTCTGTGCTTTTCTTGGTAGAGTAATTCATGGATAGGTTGAAGTGCATCTGGTTTCACCTAACCTTTGTTTTATCTCTATAAATAATATTGTTCCCCTTGTCTTTCTTCTACCCTTTACTTTTTTCCTTTATTCTACACATCTAAATTTTATTAAATCTTTAAACTTAGATTTTTACATCAAAATCTCATTAAGAAAGTCTTGCACTTACAATCCAACAGGAAGAAAAGGAAAGGAAAGGAAAGGAAAGGAAAGGAAAGGAAAGGAAAGGAAAGGAAAGGAAAGGAAAGGAAAGGAAAGGAAAGGAAGAAGAAAAGGCTGGTCAGTTTTGTGAATGAATTTGTTGTGAATAAAACGAACTCAAGCAGACCTTTCTTCATACCTGTTCTGCAAACTCCTCATTCATATACAAAACAGTAAAACAGGAAGCTAGACTTAATCTTCAGACATTGTACTTGTTATCTACAATCCTTCCATGTTTGTGCTTCTTCCAGTAACTCCAGAGGATGGATGAATCAAGTTATGAAGACAGATTTTGAAAAAAACCCTAATATAACAGATCCTTCACAGATGCTTCTCAATCATTACTTCTTCCTTTCTTTTATCCATTAGAAAAATAATTTAAATTAAACAGATTCGTTATATGCAGCACAGTGTTTCCATGTGAGCCTTGAACACTTTGTTCAAGAGCTAGGAGGCCAGCCAACTGCTTTAGTTCCTTAAAGAATAACAGATGTGTCCTTCCAAGTCTCATGCTAATGGAATTTAGGCTGTGGTTAGGAATTTAAAAATACTCTCAGTTGTCTGCAGACTGTTAAAACCCTGTTCTTTTGGTTAGCTGGTTTCAGGGTTCTCTTTCCACATCTTTCAGAAACATTGCATGCAAAGTTGAGCTGAAGCCACTAACACTTTACTTTCACTGACTGAAAACAAACAGCTAAAAGTAAAAATCTGTAGGGTTCAGTTATGTATGCATAATATTGTTTCTACCAGTCTAACTCTGTAACTACTATATTTAATAAACACTGAGTAAAATGCTCCCTTTTTGTATATACAGTAAAAAATCTTTGCTCCCTTACTACCAGCATATGCTGGCTATCTTTATTTTTCTTATTCCAAATATTAACTGTAGTTATGTAAAAGTGAAGCAAAAGATTTGGTGTAACCATCCTTAAGCAGAAAATGTTGATAAAATGAAATTGGAAATGGGGCAAATCCATTGCATTTCAGTTCACATTTTACAAGTTGTGAAGGCCCTAGAACCATGGGAAAAAGCTGTAGAAACTAGGAGGAGAAGCTACAGGGTTTTTTCTCCATCAGGAATGCACCAATAGTGCAAGAGAAATTGATTTCCCACTGTCAAAGCTCTTACTTCCATTTTCTGCACTTCAGCTGTGAATGATACTTGTTATGATCTGATTGTTGCTTTCCTCTTTGTCTCGTGTCTCTCTGGATTTGAAACTGTTACAGAGAAGGGTCCTGCAGGCAGTAGTACTGCAAGTTGCCGTGCCGAGGGATCTGGCCATTTGTTTTCACCATTTACTGTGAGAAGTGGGAAGAGATAATGAATCAAGAGCAGCCCTGCTGAGAAGGACTTGGTGGTGCTGGTGGATGAGAGGCTGGACATGACCCAGCCATGTGCACTCACTGCCCAGAAAGCCAAGCGTGTCCTGGGCTGCATCCAAAGCAGCGTGGGCAGCAGGGCCAGGGAGGGGATTCTGCACCTTTGCTCTGCTCTGCTCTGGTGAGACCCCAGCTGCAGTGCTGCATCCAGCTCTGGGGTCCCAGCACAGGAAGGATGTGAACTTGTCGGAACAAGTCCAATGGAGGGCCACCAAGATGATCAGAGGGATGGAGCACCTCTCCTTTGAGAAAAGGCTGAGAGAATTTGGGTTGCTCAGCCAGGACAAGAGAAGGCACCAGGAAAAACTTAGAGCAGCCTTGTCCCCGAAGGGACCTACAAGAAAGCAGGAGAGGGATTTTGCGCAAGGGCCTGAAGTGACAAAACAATGGAAAACAGCTTCACATTGACAGTGGTTGGGGTTAGATTAGAGCTTAGGAAGGAAATCTTTACTGTGAGGGGTGAGAGGCACTTGAATTTGGTGCCCAGACAAGTTGTGGATGTCTCATCCCTGGAAGCATTCAAGACCAGGCTGGACGGGGTTTTGAGCCACCTGGTCTAGTGAAAGGTTTACAGGGGCCTGTGGAAGGGAGCTTGGAACTAGATGATCTTTACAGTCCCAACCCAAACCATTCTGTGAGTCTAAGATAGGACTGACGAAGTTACATTTTCCTTTTCCATGAGACAGTACAAAGAAGTGATGTAATATTTTGGTTCTCAACAGAGGACTGCTTGTAAGGACAGGACAAACTCTGTCCCCCTCAGCTGATAGGAGCCGAGGAAGAGGGCTGATGGGAAGAGGGAAGATTATTGATGGGTTTCAAAGAAGGAGGGAAGCAAATGAGAGATTTTGGTTTAAGGATCTTTAACTGAAAATTATGCCAAGTGGCAGGAAGAAAGGATTAGAAGTGGAAGAAGCAGCTGGAGATGATATATTTCTTCAATATTTCTACTTTACTTCCTTATCTCAGAATTGCTATTTCCTGAAAATCATCCCTTCAGAAATATCCCACCTCCCCAACCACTCATCCTGACAGAATTCTTCCAAGCCAACATTCACACTTGATTTCCCCTGTTTATTTCTTATTCCATCTGCCACTTTTAATATCTTCTTATTTTCTCTTTCCAGAAATCCCAATGTCTCATTTCTTTGTTCTTAGTACACTTTCCTTCACTGAGACATTCACAGTCCCTTTTCCATTCAACGTACTTTGCATTTCTCTTCAGCTCTGTTTTCTATACTTCTTTCTCTCTATTTTTGCCTATGTTACCCTCACCCTACTCCCCCTCACCTCAGCCTTTACCACTCAAAAGTTTTCCCTCTTAACAGTTTTTTCTTTTCTTCTTTTCTCTGTAAACCTCTCTACTATCTTCAATTTATCACCTGGAAACTCCTTCATTGACTCTCTCACACTTCATCCAAACAATTTTTTTTTAGACCTGTAATTTCTACCCTTTTCCTTTCTATTTATTATGTTTTCTTTTGATATTTTCAGAAGAGGAAGATGAAATTTCCTTAACTTTTGATAGCCAGAAACATAAACTGCAAATCCTTTTCTGGTGATTTTGAATGCTGTTGCCTGGTAATGCAATACTTAACACTCAGGTTTCACATCATAATGGATAACCACTCACACATTATCATCATTAACAAAAGGCAAATGATACTCTATAAATACCACCTTGGCTACACACCTTCATTATCTTTCAAATCATCTGTAGCAGAACAGTTTGTCTATAGCATTTCACTTCCTTAATTTTATTCAGAATGGTGAGTGAAATCTTTTAAGCCGCAGGAGGTCACAGTTTACCCGACAGAATGCAGGAGAATATTCATGTAATCATGATTTTATTCCTGAACAGAATTTTCACTCTGGTCGGGAATATAAAAATGTGAAATCCATGACTTACTGCAACTAAGACAAGAATTTTGCCACTGATTCTGAGGTCCAAGATACTCTCCAAAACTGAGTACTTAACAGCCTGGGTTTCATTTCTTCTCTTTTTGTTGTTTTTTTTTTCCTTTCTTTTTTTGGACACTAACTCCTGATCTCCAAGTAGATTCTTTCTCCTGCTTTGCAGCTTATTTTCAAAGCACAGCTCAAAGAAAGCTCAGTATATGAAAATGAGAGACAGTATTGCAGAGAGGGAAGAAGCTCCACTAAAGCACAGATATTGTATCCATATCAAGGAGATGGACCTGTGCACAAGTGCTTATAAAAATGAGCATAACAGATATGCCAAAAAGTACAAAGGTTTTTAGATATGTTATTTTTTTCTCAAAATGCTTTATGTGTCGATTTCTCTGGGCAGAACTCGGCTTCCACAGCAGCACAAGAAAATAAGCAAGAATGGGAACTTTTGATTAGAAATATTTTACTCTTTGAAGCGTGATACTGCAGAGTGTGGGTGTTTCTGAGATTCTGTTAGCAGGCTAAAGACAAGTTTCAATTCGAAGAGGAAAAAATATGTATAAAGTGTAAAAATGAGGGAGACTTGGTTTATTGGGTGGGTCTTGTGGAGAAGTACACCTGGAGATCTAACACAAGGTTTCTCAGATGCTAGATTTTGTTTCTAAATTACCTGATTTCACAGCAAGCTCTCCAAGAAAAATTCCACACTTCTACTAGAGATGTCAATGCATGACTACAGCTCTGGGTGCAAAGTGCTCTTCTGTGCTCATAATCCTAAACAGACAACCAATAATAACTATCATCTCCCTGGTTGCAGCATTTGTGAGCCATCTTGAGACAGACCGTGGAAGGTAAGAACCAAATTCAGTTCTGTTTACTTCTTCATGAATCATTAGTAAGCAAAATAAGTTCATTTGTGCATTTTTTCTTGTTTAACTATTTGAATCTCTTTATTATTCTCTCCCCTCTCTCTTTTCAAAGCTTCACAGTGGAAAAAACCATTGGCCAGATTAATTTCTGGATAACTACAGAGATCAAACTGGACCATGACCTGTCTTCCACCCAGGTTTCTGCTGGCTTTGCTTTTCTCTGCTCTGGATCAGCAGAATTTTGCAGTCATCCATAGCCATGTGGCTGCTTCTACTTCTGCTCTTACTCTGTGCATGCTGTAATCCCAGCTCTTTTGAGAAGAAACAAAGTACAGAAGGCAAAAGAGCTAATGATGAGCTCCTTATTGTTGCTAACAAGTGTCTTATTTGAGCTGTAGGTTTGGTAGTAAGGGGGTACAGATGTGCTGATTTCCCTGACTCCTGGGAGTGGAGAGGACGCATCCACACTTGCACAGTTGATTGAAGAGGCATCTGTGAGGCACTTCTGCTGCTGCTGAGCTGCACAGCTAAGCAAGCAATGCCAAAGGAGAGGCAGCAGGAGCTTTAGTCTCTGCTTCCTCTCTGCTGCTTCCCCCTCACCAGCCTTTGCTATCATCTTGTGTGGGACTGAACCAGCTGGCAGTGGGGGAGAAGGAACAGCTCATTACTTCAGTCAAGTATTAGCCCAATTGAAAGGGTCAGTTGCAAAATGAAGGTTATTCTGATGTGTATGAAATGAATCTGGTATTATTAGCTGTCAATATTACATGTTTCTTCTTTGTAAATGATGGCAATAAAACCCCATGGCAAATAACTGTTTAAAAGATTTATTTGTATGATTTCAGAATCAATAAAAAGTGTGAAATACTCTGAGTAGGGGAAGACAGTAAAGTAGAAACTGCAAGAATCTGTTTATTTTAACTAGGCATAAAGAAATTGCCAACAATGACCTGTATTTATATTTCTTCAGTCTGTCACACCAAAACTTGCTTGTCTTGGAGGCTGGAAGCTTAAAAGAGAAAGTTATTTGGAACTAGATTCAGAGAGTTTGAACTAAGGACAAAAGCATCTGTACTTTCTGCTAACACACTACAAAGGTTTACCCACCAAGCCATGTTTCCAAATCTAGAGGTGTGGGAATGTTCTATATGTTAAAATAACAACTCTTGATAACTCTCTGAAGCTATTTTTATTTTCCCATTTTAATATCCTATTTATTAATAGTGTTCAAAATTATCATAAAAACCTCCCCGCATTCCCCAGTCAGCAGGTAGCAGACATCTCGTGACAGCTATTTTATGAAGAATATAATTAGCAAGCAAAACTGTACAACTTCCAGTTTGATTCATTTGCTGATGCTTATTCTGATTCATTTACAATTATGCCAGTAATTGGCATAACTGTTTAGAGGTATTTGGAAAATGTCCATAAGTAGATAACCTAATTACAGATTTATCCCAGTGGCAGATACATCGTATAATAACCACTTTCTCCATGTTTCAGGAAGTCCAGAGTAATTCCTAAGGCAAGACACTAGTGGAGGCTGTGGTCTGTTGGATTGTTATGGATGGAATTGAGGAACTCAAAGGAGGTATGTCTGCCTGTCCTCTCATGGTGCTCTTTTGGATTCTAGGTGCTTGGAAAAGCGAAAACCCTACTAATCTAATCCAAGATGGCACGAGCATTTCGTTTTATCATGTGTCTATTCAAATATACCAGAAAAATCCAGTTCCAGTGGAGCTTAAACCACAGCCCCTTGAATCACACTGAAAGGGCAACCTTCAGACTTGTACCAAATAACGAGGTAGTGAGGACCTGCCAAGACTGGAAACTCTCCCAAGCAGGGAGTGCCCTCAAAAACAAGAAGATCCAACTTTCATGTCCTCAGATACTCAGATCTCCAGCCTTGTGCATCCCCAGGTTTCTCCGTGGGCAGTGGGACTTAGCTGATAGCAGCACACCTACTCAGTGCCCAGCATGCAGCCTGGCCATGTACCTGCAGCCCTTACAGAGCAGGCAAAACCATCCCAGAGCAGGAAAGGACACTGGGCACAAGAGGATTCAAGTTGTGTCTGGCATAATGGTTAGGATTCTTTAACCTGCAGGCATTTATGCCAGCTATTTTCATAATGGATAGATCAATGACCTGCATGTTAAAGACACGATGACTTTAAATTTGAGGTTTCTACATTTCTGATTGTGAGACATTATAACTTTTAACGAAAAATTGACTGTTTTATGAAGAGAAGAGTCAAATGAAATCTTCTTCCTTCCTATCTCGTAAAATTTTAAAAAAAGAAAAGAAAATAACCCCTCCAGTTCTTTAATTTACACCAGCTACCTATTGCACTGCAAGTTTTGCATAATAGCTTAGTGCTATTTTACCCTCTAGATAAATTCTCTGAGTTGCTGTTTCCACCAGAAGCCATTTCTAAAAAGTCAGGCTAAGTGCAATATCTATCATCAGGCTATTTGAGGGACCAATTTTCTCAGCTTAGAAGCAAAGCTACAAGTGCTGACTCTAGATCTAAAGTGCCTAGTTGAGGTCTGCTTCAGGACTTCCATGTCATCTCTCTACAGAAGATATCTGTACATAAGATAATCATAAATGCATAATAATGCACCTTGCACAATTTTCCCCAGCTTATTCTGATATATCAAAAGTGCTGCCAATTTTGCAATTACTGACATGTATTTGAGTGTTTTCTTGTTAAACCAGAATATTTTTTTACCATGATAACATATTTCCATTCTTTCACCCATTTTCATAGTGAATGAACTTTGTAAAATGAAGGAAAACATTTTCAACTTTGCCTCCTTCAGAAAGACTAATTTTACTTTCATGAGGCAGAAGAAAAACATTTGTTTTACATTTTACAGTGAACTAAAAAATGCAGGTATTGATATTTGACTTGTCTGTAACTGAAAGTCAACAGAAAACTTTAAAACTTGCTCTAACTATACTTACATTCATCATGAAGACTAAACTGAGGGTTTCCATTGCATAGATGAAGCTATTTCTGGCTGTTGTTTTTTCCTTCAACTTCATTTATTTTAAGTCAAACAGGCATAAAAAAACAATTGAGTTTATCCAAGAACATATAAATGACTAACTCTGATTTCTGGCATACTTCGTAATCTTAAGCCTGTCCCACACAGGGGGCTTTCACACACAATGTAAATTACAAATATCATCAATCATATGACAGCAATCCCTATGGACTCTAGTAAATTGTAAGATAAAAACATCTTATAGACAAGAATTCACAAAGTGCCATGGCAAAATTTCTATTTGATTTTAACCAAAACATAATGAAATCCCAACTACAAATGTACATCTGGTTAATGTGTTCTTTTCTTACATGTTGAAGTTTATCACTTGTCGACACATCACACTTTCTCAGAAATAAACCATCAGAAAAAATTGGCCTCTATCTTCAAGGGGATAGATTTTTGTAAAAGTTCACAGCCCCTTGCTCTATCTGTCATTATGATTTGTTAATACGTATAGGGAATGGAATTGCAGAGATTGTTGAGACTGCAAAAACTTAAGGGAATTAAAAACCCCAACATTTTCAAGACACTTGTTACCCAGAACCAGAGAGCAGGTAGAGAAAAGGGTTAATACTCAAAATAAAGCCACCATCAGAAGAGGTCTTATCTACTGTGTAATTTATAATACTCCTGGACTTTCAATTTCTAATCTCTAGCTTGAGAGAGATAGGGACTTTCTGCAATTTGTGTGTGCCTTTCTTTGGAAGGCTTATTTCAGCTGCTGCTGAAAAACCCACTGAAGCATGAATCTTATCCTTTTAGTCAGAACCAAGCAGCATTGTCCCCATTGATTTATCATCTGTTTGTTTCCTCCAGCAGTCTCCTCTGATTTACTTCCCTGCCTTTAGGATAATATCACAAAAGTAAATTGACGTGCACATTAACAAAAATATATTTAACTTTCTTTCTCCTGGCTCCATTTATTTGTCCACAGAAATCCTTATTGAGAGGCATAGCACCAGGAGTCATCTTGCTCCAATTTCACCATAACTTTGTCTGTCTACCTTGTCACAGTGTGTACTTTTTCCTCATAAATTAGACAGAGTTCAATTCTCTATGACTAGTCAATGCTGGACACAGTTTTTCAGCTTAGAGTCCTGTATAGTAATATAATTGATAAGCAATATCTTTGCACGTCACTAAATTTTAGAAAGTGTGTAATGCAGTGTTATCAGTGAGAACTTGTATTTACATTTTATAAAACCAGCTACAGAGAACACTGAGGAACATCATGGAAATTGCAAATAAAGAAAATATGCTATTCACTTATTAAAAGATTTTAAAAAGTTGTTAAGGGTTATACCTGTCTCTCTACCCTTAAGAGGCTATTGGTCTAAATGGAAAAATCTTTTCTGTTATTACTTTACTATTGTTTCATTATGTCAAGCTAAACTTCAGCCTGTTATGGAATATCAATTATACCACAGATCTTTCATATTCTAATGAATTTCGTTCTGTCTTGGGAATTTTGTTCTAAAAATTGCATTCTCCTTTTCTTTTTTTTTTTTTTTTTTTTT
>VZRN01006453.1:323987-344419 GCA_013397935.1 Dasyornis broadbenti
TTTTTTTTTTAATTTATTCTGAAATTATAATGCAAAAGAGTCTCATTTAGGAGTTTACCCATGAGACATATAAATGCATCCATCTCTTCTAGTGAATACCTAATGCTTCAGGAGAGATTTTTGTTCCAAAAAATGGTTTATATTGAAGAAAATAAGTGATTTGTACTCGATAGTCTTAGGTCTTTCACTGTCTCTCTTTTGCTTTTTTCTACAACTGCAGTACAATCTTGAAGGCAAATTTGAGAAATCCATAAAAGTAAACTTGGCAGTAATTTCTAAATTCTGGCTTCTATAAAGAAACTTGTGGAAGAAAACTAGAGTGGAACCAGAGCTGGTGGAGCTGATAGATGCAGTACAGTGCCCTGGCAAAGTAGTGTAAAAGCTCAGATGCTTCATAGGTTTGGCAAGAAGACCTAGCTTTGTAGATAATTAATGGAAATATATTTAACATATCTGCTAAAGTCCCTGTTTAGTTTTCTCTTCCATTCTCTATAGTTAGGACTTTGCAGTACTTGCAACAGGTAACCATGGAAGCAAGACAAAAGCGAGAAGATGTGAGGACTGTTCAGCCCAGGCAATAAGCTTCAGTGGTTCTGATCTCCTTAAAATAACATTATATAGTGCTTTGGAACCTATTTCTTTGCAGATATGGTTAGCAGAGAATTACTTGTCCGAAAGAATGGAAGACACATAACAGCAGTTGTGGCTTTGCCCAGGACTCCATAGGTCTAGTTGTGTTTGCACCTATCCTGATAGAGGTGTTGAGGCTAAATCAGACCAAATAACAAAACCTAAGCGGCTGGTTATGTGTTCTTTTTCTTCAGAATTGAAAACAAAACACCTAACTTCCTTTCATTTAAATAACGTTCTTTAAAGTTAATGTTTTGGCATTTTTTGGTGAATATATACATTTCTTTCTCTCAGCTAAAGGAAAGAAAAAAAGAGATTGCAACAGAAGTAAAATTATAGCAGGGAAGGTCAAAAGGAGTGCTGATAAGGGTTTTCTTCAGTGAGAACATTTTATACTGGAATATAGCAGTTTGACAAACCCTAATCTTTTCATGTAAATGTGTCATTTTAAACAAACCCTCATTACACCCTCTGTGTAGCTAAAGGGCAAAACTTGAGCAGAATAATAAAAAACAATTTCACAAACATACCATCAGGAAATGCTAAGGAAATGTCCTGAAGGTGTTGAAGAATTATATGCAAATCCCCCACTGTTTTGGATCGATGAGGAGTAGTTAATCCTTCTCAGTCTCTCCTTTTGAAGCTGTTTTTCATTATTTATTGCTCCCAGTAAAGAAACTAAAGCTGTAACCTGTGCACTAGGGCACTCAATGGGGAAGAGAAGTGTCAGCCCTGAGCCAGTCAGAGTGGGAACTGACACATGGCCTCCTATGGATCAGGCGGATATTTTATCCACAATGTCATGGTGGGTTATCTTTTGACGATTTTTTTTTCTGCCTTGCTTTCGCTAATGAGGAACGTGGAAATATCCTGGCTTTATTCCAGTGGAGAATAAAACTTTTTTTTGAAACTTTGTTTTTTCTGAACTACCATTCTTGTTTTCTAGATTTCTAAAATCAGAAGGAGATAAGATTTGAAAAAGCAGCAGAGACCAGACAAAAGTCTTGTACTGCAGATGGTCAAAGCAAAGATAAAGAAGCTGAAGAACAGATTGTATCTTTGACAGGGAAACATCAATTGCTGCTTCAAGTCATCTTCTGTTAATATTTGGACACTGTCAAGCAGTCAGGTTCCTGCTTATTTAGACTTGAAAGTACTGAATATTTTCTAATATCTAAATATCTCAATTTGGTGGATACACCAAAAGGGTTTTACTGCCATTCAGAGGAATGTTGACAGGCTTCAAAAATCAACAGATGGAAACCTCATGCCCTTCATTCAGGAGAACTGGAAACATCTAGGCAGGAGTAATTCCACACACCAGTATGTGCTGGAAGGTCAGCTGGATGAAAAGCATCTTTGGCAAGGAGGACCTTGGGGTCCTGCTGGACAATAAGCTAAACATGAGCTTTGAACGCACTCTTGTAGCAAAACAAGACCTCCAGTATCCTGGACTACTCTAGGAAGAGCATTGCCAGCGGGTCAAGGGAGATAACCCTTCCTTTCTACTCAGCCCTGGGGAGACTTTATTTGCAGTGCTGTGTCCAGTCCTGAGCTCCCCAGGACAAGAGAGACGTGGACATACTGGAGACAGTTCAATGAGGAACCATAAAGATGGAAGGACTGGAACCTCTCTTTATGACAAAAGGTTGAGAAAGCTGGGACTGTTTAGCCTGGAGAAGAATAGGCTTGGGGCAATCTTTGTAGTGTTTATAAATATCTGAAGGGAGGAAATGAATGGCATTTTCTCAGTAATGCCCAGTGACTGTAAAAGAGGCAGTGAACACAAATTAATGCACATGAACTTTCTTCTGATCACACTAAAGACCCCATTTTTTACTGTGGAAGTGATCAGTCACTGGCACAGGCTGCCCAGAGAGACTTTGGAGTCTCCATCCTTGATGATATGTGGCCCAGCTTTAGCAAGTGGGGTAGACCAGATGAGCTCCAGGCGTCACTTGCAACCCCAGCAATTCTGTGATTCTTGGGTCGTCATGTCTGAGAGCTTTCTTCACTAAATTCTTTTGAGAATTTTGAGATAGGCACAAAAATATTTGTCCCTGGTATTAAGGCTACACTTCTCAAGCAGGACCCATATCCAATACAGTGCATATCCAAACTGTACACAGACAAATATAACCACATTTAAATTAACTGCCATGGTTTCACTGTGACCTACTGCAAGACAGGTGTTGAGTAAGAAAGGTTGACCTGAGAACTAGATCCAGTCCACATTGCAGGAATTCAAGAGGTAACAGTTGAAGCTATCTTTTCATGAAGTCAGTTTAATTTAAATGTTCAGAATTTAGTAGGGAGCATTTTGTTCTTTTTAAGTTGTGAAAGCTCCTACCAATCTCCTTTGGCTTAATGGCCCTGCAAGTTTTCCTGGAAGATGTTAGAAGAATATGTGGTTATGCAGATACCCAATGACCTTTTAATATTTTTGAAAAACTTTCAACACATGATTCTTAGGCATCAAACCAGTTTTATTCAAACATCTCTTATTCCTGATTTCCCAGTGACAATTTTTTTCAAAAAGACAATAAACAGTATTTGTTCCTTGAATGTTTATGAAATATTTTATTTTTCACTCATTTAAATGGGTTCCACCACTCACCAGGAAAGTATTTAATTATTCTGGAATGCTCTCAGCCCAGAAGCTGAGACCTGGGAAACAGGTAGATCCTGCAGACACAGCCCCTGTGTGCAATGCAGCCATATTGGGGCACAGAAAACCAATTTTTACTCATGGTAGAACTAAGTTTTCATTTCTCTCATATGCATATGGATTATGTAATTATTATATACACAATTATAAGGCCCTTTTTCCTTAGGATGCTGTACACTGGAAAGGAAATGTTGACTGAGGGGTTATATTTAATGGATAGCCATGCCTACTGTGTAACATGCCAAATGCAGACATTTCTGTGATGCTTACTCTAACCCCATCATGTCCACAATAAGCAAAATAAATGACTTGACTTCCTTTTTAAATTTGAGAGATGGAGAAATAGAATTACCATGCATATTCAGTTTCGGAACTAGTGTGAGGAGAGAGACCAAATAATTTCTTAAACTAGAGTGTAAAACTAACTCAGTTACTTGCTTAGGATCACAAAGGAATACCATAACAAAAGGAAGCAGATTCCAATTTCCAGTAATAACTTAGAAGAATGTAAGCCATAAAAATCTTTGTCTTTGCATTGTTCAAATTTTTTCACTAATATTCCAAAAACACTCAACTAGACAAACACCTTGTGGAAATAATGTGGTAGGTATCAGCAACCAGAAGAAATTCTTGATGTTAAAAATTATTGGAAAACTTCAACCATCCACATTCCTACCAGTAGTGTGTATGCAGACAGTAGAGTTCTGGTGACATATAGAAAGGTTCAGATGTGCATTAATAATATATTCCTTTATATAAGAACTCTATACTGTCTGAGATTTCTGACAGTGAGACCTGGTATAGAAATCAAATAAATAAAAGTTTTAAAAAGAGGTACTATCTGCCTGTTCCATGTCTGGCTTTGAAGGTAGATCTTACATGAAGGGCAACATAAGCTCACTAGATGTTCTGTATGTGAAGAGTCCTCAGAACAGAAGATAATATTCCAAAAAGCATGTTAGGTCTCTCAAATATTAAATAATTAGTCCATCTGATTCACTTCCTGATAATCCTACCATCCTCCATAGGCAAGCCAGCATCTTGTGGTCCAAGACATGAAAGCTGGGCAACTGGTTGTAGGACCATTAAATATCAGTTTAATGCTTGAAACATAATCCTTTTGTTCTTTCTTCTTTATAGGACCTTTGTATTTTCACAGACCCACAGAAACTGAAAATATTTGAAATTTTCACTTCTTAATCTTCAGTGCCAGGAGCATCTGTCCTGTCATGCTACAGCTTATGCTGGATCACTTACTGAGGAGACTGGCACAGGTAGTCCAGGGACTGTGCTCACCCAGTGACCATAATTATCCAGTGCTGGAGGCTACAAAGACTTTTCCTTAGTGGCACTGTGTTTGGCACAATATTCAATACTTTCTGTGTTTAAAAATGCCATATTGTAATGTTCAATACAAACACCTGATATTCACAGCCAGTCTGATAGATACACTATATATATGTATATATTACAGTCTGTACAGCACTTACATCTGATAATGCATATTTTGAACATATTAAGTTTAAAAAGTAGGAGAAATAGAATAAATAAGGGCCCTTTTGTTTTTAGTGGATGGTACCAAAGTACTGAGAACGAGGAATAATTGCTCCAGATGAGGGTAGCAACTGGTGGACAGAAGTGAAGGAGATCTAGGAGTCAGAAGAGGACAACTGTGGGAAAACTTGGACAACACATTAATGCATTAATTTATCCCTGTGCTCCACGGATACAAATTGTCATCATGGTTTGCCTGATGCATTGACGAGCACGTTCAGGGATTTTGGGGGTGTTTGCAGTTATATTTCTGAGGCAGGTTACACAAGATGGCACCATCTCGAGGGCTTTCACAGCGTGTTGTGGGCGAGCAGCAGGCGATCCCTCTGCCTGTTTGGTGGTGGCAGCAGGTGGGTGGCAAAGCAAGGGCTCAAAAGGCAAGAGAGCTGTTTTCCTTACACTTGCTAATACAGCAGGCTTATTTACTGAGGCAGAGTCACCGCCCAAAGCCCGGAGCTGCTGTCAGCTGAGCTCACGGAACACCAGCTTGGCTGCAACTTGGTCATGCCCACCTCTGTTCCGAGAGGGTGGTAGAAAATCTGGAGAAATGTATGACACTTTTGCACATGTGATCTGAGGAGTTACACAGGGAGAATGCTACTTGTTTCCCCTCTAAAGAGAAGCTGATTCACATGACCTAGAAATTAGATGATGCTTAGCAGAGGGAAAACAGTATTTTAGTACATGTATGTCATGTAGAGGAGATAATTATGTGATTAACTGCACAGCCATATGAGAAACCAATCTGTGCACTAAAATCTATCCTGTAATCCATCACAAATAAAACTTGTCTTGACCATTCAAATCAATAGCCTAAAATATTCCTCGTGGTATGTTATGATAGGGTTTTTTTCTTCAAATATTAATTTTCTGCCAGTCTTCCTTCCTTAACAATTTTATTTCTTTTTATAAAATTATCTGTCATGGAGTAAACCAGCATTCAATAGCAGTTTGATATTTTGTGACCTTTTAGGTCAGACAAAAAGACCATTTTACCCCTGAATCTGAGTTTTTAAGATGGGACACAAAGCTCTCACTTTGAGCCCCAAGACACGCTCTTTGAAGTGACACATTAAGTTCTAGAAAGCGTTTTCATGTCATTTGTTGAGGTATTTGTATTTTGTTCTGGACTCAGAATATACCTGTGATATGTCTTATTGTCAGCTGGTGTAAATATTGGTGTAAAGCTCTTGTAATGTTTTTTTTTAAATTTCTTCTGTTGTTTTTAATAACTCCAGAATAAATTTACTGATATAGAATGATGCAAGGGCTTTTTTATTAGGGATTTTTTATGTCTGCATTATCACTGTTGCAAAATCAGACAGGAATTGATCTTCATAATTAAAAAAGTTGAAAACCTTTCTATATTTACCGCACAGCACAGACGTAGTAAAATACAATGGGTTTATACACTCTCTTTGGAAGTTTCTTATGTAGACTTTTTACAGCTTTACAGTTTCTGGCTTGAGGATACTTATTATTAAAACAGATTTCTTAGAAATCTCTGCTTCAGTATTATCACTCTGGATTCTTTCTTGTCAATCTGGGGCTACAGCTCTCAAAGAGACAAGAAGAAGCTAAATCTTTGCTTTAGAAAAGAACTATTCAAATTGAGCATAAAATCAATTTTTTAGTAAATCTAAAACCACACAGCATCTGGGAAATGAAAAAAGGTGTAATGTCTGTGGTCTGGGACAGAGAATATGATGAACACTGTAATTTCTGTAGTGTTTTGCCTTGTATTGTGTACATGCTGTGCTGAGAGACTTGTCTCTCAGGCGGATCACAGAAAGATGCAAAGTTCAAATCCAGCTGAAATCCCTGCTAGGGCATCTGAGGTGTTTGCTGAAAACAGCAGGCAAGGACCAGGCTAATCAGGCAAGAAACTGGCACCCTGTGAGGGTGTGTGGTTTCTCCCTGTGTTTGGGAGAATTCCAGTATCTGTTGATCCAGATCTGCATGAGGATTTGTGCACAGCTTTAAAGAATTTACATTACCTCACAATTACAGCTTCCACCAAGAAAAAGGGGATAATTTTCCTCTAATCCCTGATCATACAGAACTGATGAAGTTTCAATGCTTCTACAATTTCCTGAAGACTCAGTCAAAATCTCTTTACTTGAACCTCTAAGTAGTATTCTTTTGCTTCAATAAACGATAAGCAAAATTCAGTTGCTCTGTGTGTTGTAGATATTTTCAAGTGCCTGCAGCCACCAAAGCTAATGACAGTGTGTTATTTCTGGTTTTCACTCTGTGCAATTTACCTGGGACATGTTTTCCTCTTTTTCCCATTTCGCTGACTCTGGTGTTTGCATACACATAAAAATTCCAATACAAACAATCTTTCTCTGGAACAACAACACCAAAATGATTTTTGCATTAGGAGCATAGATCGAAGTGCATCCAGCTCATGCTAACTGAGGGCTATCTCCGTTAGCAGAGACACCGAACAAAAGTGATCACGACTCTACAAGGGTAGCACTCACGGCACCCTACCTGGAAGAGAAGACATTTGGGCTCCCATCTCTACTTCACTTAACAATTAATATAAAATGTATTGTAGGCTTAGATCATAGGGCCAGAGTCCTGTGACTGGCCCTGCTACTGGTTAAACTGCAGGAATGTCCCACAAATACAAGATAATTATAAATTAGACTACCTACTTTCCCTACTACTTTTCATGGAAGAAACTGTATCACATAAAAGATGGTTAGGGTGCTATTCTGGGAGCTGGGAATTATGAGCTCATTTTTTTTTTTTTTACAGAAGGGATTATTCTGTGGAAGCTTAAAGAAAAAAGCTCAAATCATGAGCACATTGTATTTGTTACCTTGCCTCTGTGTCTGTTATTGGTGAAATCATGTTGAGGATAATGAATTTGGTTCTGGAAAATATAGTGGAAGGAGGGCATGGAACTGGTCTGTCTTTAAAGAAGAGTTAGAAAAAAAAAATTAACTTTTTTTTTAGTGAAAAACTTTGGGCACTCTAACTTTTTTTAATATCAAGTTAATACTTCATCTATGTACAAATCATCTATGTATGAATCATATTCATTCTGATGAATAATATTTTCATAGATGGATTTTTGGTCAATCCACAGTTAGGGGTTAGGGTTAAAGCATAATAAAATCCAATAATTGGAATTTGAAGCCGACAAATTAAAATTACGAATCATGTGAACATGATTCATTGAATGACTTTCTGACTAACCAAACTGTTTGCCAAGGGCTACAATGAATTCTTTATCCCTTTAATTCAGGGTCAAATACTTTAACTAAAGTAGACCTACTCCAAATGAGAGATATTATTCAGTTCTTCATGGGGCGTGTGGAATGATGCCCACAACCTCCTGTCTATCTCTGTGGCCCAAAGTTGATCAAAACAAGCCTGGAACACAGAACAGCACATCATCATGTCAATCTCTTCCTGTGAAAAAGCCAACCTCATTCATTCTTGAGAAGAAAGGTCCCAAAAGTTTAATTCCAGGAGGACATCTAGGCTCTGAAGGGCTCTTCCATAATGAAAATTCCAGTATGCACCACTTTTTCTGCTGCACCTGCATAAACTACAGACAAGACCTGCTCTGCCAGTCTGCAGTAACGTGGGGTGCTGCTGACTAGGAGGGTGGGAAACAGAACCAGAGCCCATCTCCAAGTCTTCCCCTCTGCTGGTCTGAGTGATGAGAGAAAGGAGGCATTGGCATGAAGAGCTGAAGTGATGGCTCAGGGACCCAACCAAGGTTACAGATTCTGTGACTATATCAACCAATAATCAATTTGACGTTGTTTGATTTTGTTTGATTGTTTATTTGGTTGTTGTTTTGAAGCTTGGTTTGGTTTTTTTCGTTTTCCTGGTTTCATAGAATCACAATGAATAAACTACCTTTCGGTGGCTCAAATTCAACTGATTTTTGATGTCTCTGTACAAGCATTTGGACACTCCTAAGCCTGAGCAGGTTTCTTAAACTAGATTTATCAGGCATGGCCTGAAGGCATTGTTAGAGGCCAAAAATGGGACCAGATCAGCCAGGGGCTATAGTATCATTATGTTTACTCCTTTTGGAGTTTCCCTATAATGTTAACTACCTCTGTACTGCTGAATGCTTCTGGTCCAGGACCCAGTGGTAATGAATAATTGCATTTCCACACTATTACCCTCCGAGGCAAACTGGGCATAAATACTTTGCATAGTACTAAACCTATCATCCTGATTATTTTTTTACAGTTCAAAGCAGCTGGCATAATGACAGAGAGCTGTCATAACCCCCCAGACAGTCTTAGAGCATGCTGCTGAGAAAATTCCAGGTGTCCTGGAGGTGGCATAGCCAAACACGATAGTGATGGAAGGTTATGTTGGCTTGAAGGAGACAAATGTGATATGATTTGGTCTGTGCTCTTTGGGAGCAGACTTTATTAAGGTATCCCAAAAACACTACCTGAGTTTTGTGAAATGAGGTTTACGTAGTGTGAATAGTCAGGGTGCAGAAAACAAGTAGGAGCGGAAACCTTTCCCTTAGGGAACATTCAGGAAATGGTTTTCAGGAGAGTGGGCCTTCCTTCACTGAAGATCTTCTCCTTTGCATTAATAACTGAAATATTTAGTATTCATCAGATTCTGGATGTTAACAAAATGGATTCACACATCCATTTTGACTTCTGTAAACAGCTTATACAACTGTTAATTTGTCTGTCTCTTCCACTTCCTCTTTCTTTTTTTCATCAGCTCAGTGATTCATGTCTGAAAACCCCCTAAATTTTGAGAGTCCAGTTTTGAATCCTTAATATTTGACTGCTTGTGTATCACTGGATGTATTCTGTGATTGTAGCAAGAGCTTGTAACACTGGTGTCAATAAACTGAAACATTTCAAAGGGAATCAGAAAAAAATAACCCAAGTATTATCTCTACCAAGAAACCTTGTCTTGCTGATGCCCTCAGCCCATTGCAGCCATGACAACAATACCAGAGAAAATTAAAATGTCTGCAACTACAGAGTTTCATGGAGCTAGTCACTTTTGGTAACTGAGATCAAAGTTATTTCTTAAAACCCATGATTTAATCTCTTCTACCAGGCTAGTTTCTGCTTATAGTTTCTTTAGTTGGTGAAAACTTGTCAAAAAAAAAGTCCAGAAAATGACACGTGGCATTAGTTACAGTGAGGCAGATGTAATAATTCTGAGTTCTTCAGAAATAAATCCTTGGAGGAAATGAAGTACTGATCAGCAAACTCATTTACACGTTCATTCTGTGAGTAAATCAAAAGTCAGTTGATAACTCTCTCTTTATGTGATTCTCAGATCTTTTACTTAATTGTTTTCTCACTCTGAAAATTAATCAAGTCAATGAAATAAATCACAGAACACCATAGACTGCAGCATACATATTACTTGTTAGATTAAGCTTTCCTGGCTATTACCGTGTCTCAAAACGGGCATGACTAATACTCTTGATTCAGGCAGGAATTGGGAACAGGAGAGGGAAATAGCATAAAAACAGGGAAAAAGTACCAATTTTCCAGTATATGATAAATTTGTTTAAATAACATTCCTGCACAGGAACTTGGTTGGTTGCCATGTTAATTATGACTCATAAACAAATGTGGGAATAGACACTCAGCAAGAGCTCAATGAGACCTAGAGGGAATTATTAATCTCTCTAAATTGCCTAATCTGAAAAAAAAAAAAGTAAAAGAAAATTTAATATTAACACTTTCAGCCTTCTATTTATGAAATCCTGACTTGGCTGGAACAATTCTAAAAAGTCTTAATAACTTGTTGTTAATCTGGCATATTTACCTGATAACACAGGCAGATGGAGACATGCGTGAATGTCTTCCACAGTTTTCAGTTTTCCCATTGGACATGTCTTAGATCTGATTCTTTATGTTGGTCTTCTCTGGGATTATCTCAAACTGAGGTTTTTTCTGTTTAGGTACCCTTAAGTGAACATTTCATACTGTTATGAATGCTGAGAAAGTGGTAAGTCTTCTTCAAAAGTATAGGTAGCCCTGGGAATTCCAAAACACAAACATCCGTATTTCTCAATTTTTGTTTAATGGAGAGGTTTTGGGGAATCAAACACACAGATATAACTTGTACCAGTCTGTGTCTCGTGTATGTTCGTACTAGGGTAGGGTGACTAACTGGTCCATCCTTCCTCCCCTGAGCACCAGCCCAGTGCTGGTTTTGGATGATACAAGGTGGTCATAGTTATATCTAATCCTGCCATAATATTTTGCACAGTTGAAGTCACAAAACTTTTATTCCTTGTGTGGATTATTTTTCCTCACTAAACAGGGATTCTGTAGCTGCTTACCTGGGCTCTCTCTGTGGTAAATGTTTATGCTTAGATCCTAGATGGCTTAAGTCAGGTGAGATGAACCATTCATTCCTGGTGCCTGCAGAAACAGATGAGTCTATACCATCAATAAGGATTTCAGTCTTCTCTTGCAGTTTGACAGTCTTGGCACAGCATGAAGGGGGCAGTTCCAAGTTAGTTGCTCTCCTTAGAAGGGAGATCTTGTGTGGTAGCTCCTTGCCCCAGCTGGGTAGGTGACTAGATGGAAATCTCACACGTCTTCTCCTTTTGCTAAGCAAAAAGAGATCAGCTTTGTTCTTTGCTTTGTGGAAGGGAGGGGTATTGCTCCACATCACTTTCAAATCCTGTCCAAGCAAGGAGAACAGACTGTGGGTAGGCTGGAGAGACCATCATAGAGAGTCTGAGGGTAAACCAGGCATACTTTAGAGGTGATGTTTTTGTATTCTTGAGAGCAGTCAACAAAGTAGTAAAACTCCACAGAGACTGGCTCCAGATTGCCCAGCGCTGCAGTACAGGGGCACAGAGTTCAGTGGTAGTGGGGCCGTAGGGGCAGATACTGATCAGCAGTGGCCTCCACTCCAAACCAGTGCTGCAGATAATCACTTGCACCTACTGCCAAAGTTGGAAGTTGAGCAACTTGGGATGGAAAGGGTTGAAGGCACTCTAGAAGGAGCTGGTCAGACCAAGTCACGTGCCAAGGAACTAGTGCTGCATGGTACTGGACAGTCAAACCCAAATAGGTTGGAAATAGATATTTAAGGTCCGTTCCAGCCCAAGCCTTTCTAGGATTCTGTGGTTCTATACAGCCGAGCTCCCTGTTGCAGAGTGCTTGCACTGGCAGGGAGCCTGTCAGGGGCTGCCCCTGCCAGCACCTGAACTCTGACCAAATTGCCTTTCATAGCACTGGCTTTTGTGTGATATTGTTATATAATAGCCTGCACTAACTGCTAAGCACCATGCTATAAGAGCTTCTTTGCAAAACACAGCCAGTTCTTGTGGAGGTCTCAGGTCTCATAAAGGAACAGTTTTCCACATATTGTTTGATATTCATAATTACAGATGTTTCCTGGGGAAGGGCTATCAACAAACTGGAGAATTTAAATGCCTATAAACAACCTGTTGTTTTATAAAACTCAACCCTCTGAAATGGTCTGTGCTGTAATGCAGATGTGTGGACCTCTGGTAATGTTCCTACTAAACCATAGAATCATAGAACATCTCAGGTTGGAAGGGGTCTGTAGGCATCATCAAGTCCAATGCAGGACTATCTAAAACGAAATCATATGACTAAGGGTATCATCCAAATGCTCCTTGAACTCCGATAGGTTTGGTGCCCTGACCACTTCCCAGAGGAGTTTGTTCTAGTGACTGCCCTCACAGTGAAGAAGTGAATTTTGAGTCTAGAAAAGGACAATGGAGCTGATGAAGGGTCTGAACACAAATCCTGCTGAGGAGCAGCTGAGGGAGTCTGATTTTTTTAGCCCTGGAGAAGAGGAAGCCCAGGGGTGACCTAATCACTCTCTACAACTACTTGAAATGAGGTTATAGCCCGGTGGGGATTGGCTTCTACTGCCAGGCAACCAGTGGCAGGACAAGAGGACATAATCAGTTACTCCAGGGGACATTTAAGAATGGGTTGGACATTAGGAGGAATTTCTCCACAGAACGAGTGATTAAACATTGGAATGGATTGCCTAGGGAGGTGGTGGAGTCACTGTCCCTGGAAGTATTTAAGGAAAGACTGGATATGGCACTTAATGCCATGGTCTAATTGACTCGAGGATGTTTGGTCATAGGTTGGTATTGATGACCTCTAAGGTCTTTTCTAACTTAATTGATTTTGTGATTCTGTGAATGTACTAGTGAAGGTAGTGACACTAGCTTTGTCATAGCTTATAACTTGCTCATCTGTAAGCTTGCTGTGATTTCTGTTCTGGTTAGTGGGGACTATCCTGAACAAGATGGTCTCTCCCATCTCTTATTCTCAGGAGATATCACCCCTTCCTGCAGACTATTTGGATGAAGTGGTAATTGAGGTGCTAACAATCACTGGTGATAACAATCATTTTGTGTTCCTTTGTGGAAAATAAACCATTTCTCATTAAGAAATGGCAGCTCCCAAAACCTTCAGATTTGGAAAAATATTGCATGTTTATTTTCTAGACAGTTGTTTCTCTGCCTCTATATTACTGTTCCATTTCTGCTTAGCTACAATACTGTCTGTATTTTCAACTAAGGAATTTAGAATCATGGATATATGTTAAATGATCAAATTTTATGAGCAAGTAGATGTGAGTATACTAACATGAGCAAAGAAAATCTGTGCTAACTTTGTTTGAAATAAACTGAAACCACTATAGGCTTCTTACTTTGCATTCACAAGCAAAAACCATTCAGTCCTGTTGTCTGTCTGCTTTTTCTGCTGCCAGCAATGGTAACAGTTCACTTTGACTGAAAGAACCCAATAGTATAACTTGGCTTGGAATCTGGAGTCTTTCCCTACCTTGAGACTGATGTGCAGCTGCTGACATGATTTAGAGATTCAGGGCTGTATCCTTACTGCAGACGCTGCTCCATGTGATGCAGCTGCCCAGGCCTGAGGCTGGTAGCTGAAGCATCCACGGAGCCCAACAGTGCTTACTTCTAAAAGAATTTAGATTTATTCTCACGGTGATACTGTCCAGGAGCATAAAACACAGCAAGGGCAGGTACTAACCAGTGACTTTGCTACAGTCTTGTACAGTAACTCTGCACAAATAGTTAAACTGGTTTTGTTTTTTCTCTCCGGCTGTACCAGCCTGAGGCAGTGTGAACATTTGTGCTTGTGTCAAAGATGCAGCCACCTGCCCCAGTTCCTGCCTTCCACCCATGAGCCAAAAAGGCCCCTGGCTCCTCATGACACAGCTCTTCCCTGGATTCCTGATGTCCAATAACCTCCTACTGCTGCACGTAAGTCATCCCAAGAAACTGCAAGTGTAAACCCTCACTTGGAGATTGATCGGTAATTGCCTATTTGCTCCTGGCACTGTTCTCTCACTTACTTTCCAGCCACTCACCATTTGTGGTCTTTGTAACTTTCTCCTCTGCTGTCCTCTCCTGTTTTCACTGAGCTAATGTCAATGTCTCCTCCTTCAACTCCTCCTTCCCATAGCAGAGTGACAGTTTACATCCCTGTCTTGGTTTGGAAGACAGGCGTTCGCTAAGGCAGGTGGAAAACTGCCTTAGAGGATATGACCCCCACCCCCCTCCAAATAGTTATAAGTTCGAAATCAAAGGCTCTCAGGCAGAGATATGGGAAAAGGAATAACAGTTCTTTACTCGTATCTATAAGGAGGAAACAAGCAACAATAACAGTAGCAATAACAAATAAACAAACCAGATACCCGGTGGCAGCTTTCTCTGTGCTGCCAGACACCGCCCCTCCCCTTTGGTGCAGTTACGGTCACGGCCGGCAGGGGGCGCTGTGACGCGGGCTCAGCTCCTCGGTGATGGCGGACAGAGCTGAGGGCGAGGCGGCTGCACGGCGAGCGGAGCTGCAGCAGGGAATCTCAGGGCAGCAAACCGGGTGGCAGAGCTTGTCCGCTCGAGTCGGCGAACAAACGAGTAGCAGAGACTCCAGCAAGGAAGAAAAAAACCCCAGCAGTGCTGAGCTCCCGTGGCAGCAGTGAAGGGAAAGAAGAAACAGCAGCTGTCTCCTCCAACAAGTCCCGGGGACAAGTGTGTCTCTGCCCATGGCCAGCCACCTTTTTCTTCTCTCGCCACCCCTGGCTATGTTTTTAGTCTCTTAAGTGCGTCTTTGTCCCTTAGGTACTCAGTCGTTATCTCTTAAGTACCCAATCGTTGTCTCTTAAGTACCGTCGTTAAGGCTCGTTAAAGTCTCTCTAGCCACAGGATGGAAAAAATTCCCAACCTCCAACAATCCCAAGCTGCAAATTTCCCACCTTCTCTTCCCAGCCTTTAAAAGAAGTCTCTGTTAAATGAACCAAAGAATTCTGTCACCATGAGAGCACAAACCACCTCACCTGAACAGTACCACACAGTTAGAAGAATACTTTATTTCTTTATTATTTTTACTATCTAAAACCATAGGGGGTTTCAAAGGGACTTGGTGACCTGAAGTGGGAAATCAGCCAAAAGTCTGTGTTGTCTTGTCTACCCTTTTTTGGACAACTTTTCCAGAAGAATTAGATTAACTGTTGTAGAAAGTTACTTCAGTTTAGTATTCCGAACCCTAGGCTCAGCAGAGCTATGTGGAGGCCACAGCAAACTTCCAGCAAAGCTGCTTCACTTGGTATTATGACTATTTGTTCTTTGTGCTAATTTCCACCAAGGGTAAAATGCAACCCAGAACCCAATCTAAATTCAAAATGTCTTTACAGATAGTGAAAGAAGGCACAGTGGGAAGATTTGTTTTTAAAATTTTATTCCAGTCCTTGTTTTCGAAGTGCAGCAAACAGATCTGTGACAACAACATCCCTCCCTCCCTTTCTCCTTAGACGACTATGGGCTGCAGTAATGGTGTTTGGGGCCTGCCAAAGACTAACTTTTTGCTTCAGTTTTGCCCATGGGTTGGTTTGAGAGAAGGCTGGTTCCCTGCTCTAGCTAATTAAGTCACAGCTAGCCACTTGAGCTCTCTGCAATGATGTCCCACAGCAGGAGAGCAAAGGCAAGCCTTGTGGATCCTTGGGAAGGAGAACAGAGACTGCATTAGCAGTGAGTGTAAAGTAACATCAGGCAAGTGCTCTTCTATTTTGTACTATATACCACACTGCTATAGCTGTTTCTCCTTGCTAAGAACAAAAAAAAAATATATATTTAA
This sequence comes from Dasyornis broadbenti, assembly GCA_013397935.1. Taxonomy (NCBI): domain Eukaryota; kingdom Metazoa; phylum Chordata; class Aves; order Passeriformes; family Dasyornithidae; genus Dasyornis; species Dasyornis broadbenti. Next base: position 339,975 of record VZRN01006453.1, read on the forward strand.
ATAAACACAGCATGTACTTCTTACAGCTACTTATAGTTTACAGCTCTATTTCCTCTTCTACCGAGGTAAGTGTTGTGGTAGAAGCATTATGCAAGCTGTTTCTTTCATTGCCTCATCACTGTTGTCTAGTCTTAATCATGTCCTGTTTCTTCACCACAAAAGGAGTATAATTTAAAATTTAAAAAGATATTTTATTGATGTGTCCTGATCGGCATGGAGTAGTTCAAGATTGAAAACTAGAAGAAATTTAATTGGAGAAAATATGGTTGAAGAGAATGAAAGCTCCCCTGGCCCATGTCATGGCCTTCAGGCACATTTGATTACACCAAAATAATTCCTGGAAATGTTTGTTCAACCTATTTGTTAAAAACGCTGGAGACTGCAATTCTACAACCTCCCCAGGCCGTGTACATCAGCACTTCATCATCCCTATGATTAGAAACTCCTCTTTCAAGGTCGGAACTACATTTCCCTTTATTGCAATTACTCCCTTTTTTTTTCAGGGCACATAGGGAATAATTTACAACTGCTCTTTCTACAGAAACTACTTGAAGACCATTATTATGCCTTTTGATCTTCTCCAGACCAAACAATTTCTTCCAATCTTTCCTCACGAGCCCTGTCTCTTAATCCAACGATATTTTTTCTTTTTATTCCCTCCATTTTTTTCTTCATCTGTTCCAGGTGATCTGAATCATTCTCAGAACCAATTCAGCTTAGAAAAAGGTATAATTCAGGTCTAGATTTAAGTCCAAGATCAGTCACATAGATTTATTTGTCTGTAAATTATGTCTTCACAAGGGAGGAGAGTGTCTTCACTCCTAATAGTCTATGGAAATCTAGCTAATCCAGTCAGTGGAGTCCAGAATTTTATTCAGATTATCCCGAAGTAGGCAGATTTAGTCAGCTAAACAACCCTGAGGACTCCACTGGGCTCAGTGTCCTTGATTAGACACAGCGAAATAGTGCTTTTTGAGATGCTTTTGAATATCCTGCCCAGCACCCAGCTATCAATCCAGAAGGACACGATCTCCTATAGCCTCCATATCACATCACCAGCCCCAGGTCTAAGATGACCTATGACATCTCAACATGTAGAGACGGCCTTAGGTGTTTATATTTAGGCAGCCAATCGGAGCCCACAGCTGACATGCAGATTCTTACACTGCAAGATCAAGGTCAGGTACAGATTCAGAGCCTTACTGTCTGAATTGTTTTACAAACGGGAAGAGTTAGAGATGACAACAGGAGCTGTGTACACGGTTTGTGGTGATAAATATTATACATCCTATGATAAAAGAATGGTCATAACTTATTTGTCATTGGAAAAGAATTGTAATGTCCACAAGTAGTCAATCTTATCAGCAAAGAAGAATGTTCTGGGGTTTTTTCATTCTGGGTATTATATCCCAATTCTCACATTCTAGGATAACCTGTGCTGGAAGCAGAAAGGGATTCCAGAATGAAAAAATTATTATTATTGCTCGAAACTGAGGATGAGAAGATATATGCTGGTGAAAACAAATGTGATATTCACTGACTTCTCCACCCTTTGGTTTACAAGATGTTGGCTGTTGTGTCAACTAAGCCACCCTCCTCTTCCTGCTGCACAGATACAGACATTAATTAAATGACTGGTTGCAGCTTCTGTGTTTACACTTTAAAAATTTCATGTATAAAAATGGACGGTCTTTCAAAGACCGTCTTTCAATCTGGAAAGATTAATTTCTCCAGGGGTAGAAAGTAGTATCAAGAGGATCATTTGAGCTAGCAGTGCATATGACATAATGAATGAAAGCTGTTGCTCAATTAAAAATACTTTTCATAGAATCATAAAATGGTTTGGGTTTGAAGTAGCCTTAAAGATTATCTCATTCAACCCCTCTGCTGTGGGCAGAGACATCTTCCTCTAGATCAGGCTGGTCAGGGCCCTGCCCAGCCCGGCCTTAAGCACTTCCAGGGATGAAACATCCGCAATTCCCCCGAGTAACTTGTTCTAGTGCTTCACCACTCTCTAAGTAAATAATTTTTTCTTCATATCTAATGTAAACCTCCTCTCAGCTTAAAACTATTGTCCCCTATCATGTCATCTGCCTGTGTAAAAAGTCCCTCTCCCTCCTGCTTTATAAGTCCCCTTTAGGATAGTGGAAGGTTGCAATGAGATCTCAGAGCCTTCTCTTCTCCAGGCTGAACAACCCCAGCTCTCTCAGCCTGTCTTTGTAGGAGAGGTGCTTCGACTCTTTAATCAGAGGTTAAGGGTCCTTCCCTTAACCTCTTTTAACAGGTCCGCATCTTTGTTGTGCTGAGGAAATGAGCTGCATGCAGCACTCCAGGTGGGATCTCATAAGAGCTGAGCAGAGTGGGGAGAAGCACTTCTCTTACCCTTCTGAACACTCCTGTCTTGGTGCAGCCTGGGATGCAAGTTGGTTTCCTGGTCTGTGAGCACAGTCTCGTGGCTCATGTCCAGCTTTTCATCCATAGGAATCCTCAAGTCCTTCTCAGCAGCGCTAGTCTCAATGACTTCTCCCCACCTGTATTGATATCTGGGAAAGTCCCAACTCAAGTGCAGCACCTTGCACTTGGACTTGTTGAACATCATGAGGTTCTCATGGCCCCTCTTCTCCAGTTTATTTTTGTTGGAAGCTTCATGACCATTTTGGATCAAATGCTCATGTGCGAAACAGTGTACAAGATGAGTAAAACAGGGAGGTTAGAAATGAAATTTGAAGACATGACAAGCTCTCAAGCTCAACAAAAACCTGTAGAGCCCCTCTAAAACTGCTGTAGATACTGTGATATATGGGAAGCATAAGAACATGCCAAGGGTAGGAGAGAACAAAGGTGACTCAGTAAACAGTCTCTCACTGGATAGTCTGGGAAAAAAATCCTCTGCTACTAATGAAGTATCAACCGTTCCATTTAGATCTAATTTCTTTGCCCTCCTCTGGATGTTAGCTTCAGGCAGTTCAGAGAGGATTAACTATCTTCCAGGAAAGTGATGCTGTGTTGGGGGAGCAGAGACTTGCAGTCAGCATAAAGTAACGACAATCCCTGCACCAGTCAGGCCCTTCACCATTCTCACTTGCTCTCTCCTCCACAGGTTGTTGCAGGTGGTTTGTTTTCACCATTTCTCTCCTCCTCCTTTCCTGAGAAAAGTTAGTCTTGTTTCTGCTCATCCTCTTGAGCACTTGCTGTATTTGCAGCTATATAACCAGGCAATTTGAGTCAGTATCATTTTTAGCTCACCTTAAACAACTTATTTCAAAACATACCAAACAAAAACATGTCAAGCTCTTCTGTCAATACTGTTTTGTATTGCCATTTTTGCTGATGCTGAAAAACCAGACAAAACGAGTAGGACATAGAATTATGGGTAAGCATTTGCTGAACTAAAAAAACTTTTTCTATCTCCTAGTAAGGCAATCAATAAAATTTAGCTCCATGTCCCAGGGTGTCCATGTGCAGTTTTGAGTCCTCAGCTGCCTGTTTGACAACCCTTTCTTCCTGACACACTGTGCAATTCTGTTGGTCAGTTCCAGGAAGAAACTGGATGGGAAAATACCCAGTGAGACTCATATTCCTAAGCATGTTATCCCGAGGCACACTTTGAGCAATGCTTCAGTTAGAACTTCCTTTTTCCTTTTGACAGATGAATAGCAAGTACTTATTGGTGTAGTGGTTCATTTTGTAAGCTTTAGAACAAGGTTGTAGTCCTTCTACCAACACTGTTGTTTCTTGTATTCATAACTAAATTCAGTGCAATTAATGTATGAAATTGCTAACCTGTGCTAGTTAATTTGGCATTTGTAAGTGAACACTGTCTCCAATCCATTTGCCTTTCTGTTCAGAAGTATATCGACTATACATTACAAAAGTGAGAGAAATGACATAAAATTGGAAGCTGCCAGATTAAAAAGACATGTTTCTGCTTTAATTTGGTTTTATAAGTAATTTCTCTTTTCCTCCTTTTTCTGCCCATTCCTTCCCTCAAGATGCTCAATGCTTATCCTCAGTGTTTTAAAATCCCATGTATTAAAATACTGAACCAAGTCTTGTTGGCCTACATGTAGATTGAAAACCAAACTTTCTCCTAGAAATCAAGATACTCAGGAGGCATGCAGCGTTTTCGGACTTTGACACGTTGTTGTTCTGATATTGCTGTCATCTATTAAAACAGTTTAGACAGTGTTTCACTAATTATTACTTGAAGGTCACAGTGGGAATTCATGCCATGCAACAGGTTTCCAAGAGCCTGAAGTAAGAGGCAGCATCAGCAGTCACTGCTACAAACCTCTGCAAGGGCATGGCTCTCCCCTAACCAGCTTGTTTATAGAGGTCACCAGATGTCAGCAGTAGGGCCAAAAAAACATCTCATTTGGGTTAGAGCCTCAGATGCTTCAAAAACTAGCTCCTCAAGATAAAGGAGAAGATCTAGATTTAGCTAA
>VZRN01006453.1:350140-384086 GCA_013397935.1 Dasyornis broadbenti
AAAAAAAAAAAAAAAAAAAAAAAACCAAAATAAATGTGTAAGGTTAAAATAAAATTATTAATAGCAATCAAGGATTAAGGAAATACTAAAAATTTGCAATTGCAATGGTGTTGGTATTCAAGATTATTGGACACTATTTTATTATATAACGATTTAAAATACGACTGAAAAATAAATATAACATTCACAAGTGCATCTTTTAGTACCAAAATACTGTACATATTTCAGTCTATAGGTGTACATATCAGTATATCAGTATGTCAGTATGTCAGTATATCAGAATATCAGTATATCAGTATCAGTGCAGTTTGCTGTATCTGGGCGCTTCTTAAAAGTCAGAGATTTATAATCATAACTCCTCTACTACCTGAAGAAAGCTTACTTTGATTAAGCAATGGGGAAATAAATCCCAAAACAATGAGGGCACAGATCCATAATGATATTCATGGACTTTTCTCCTAACACACATAGGACCTAACAAGGAAAGTTATGTGCCAAAATGTAATTTTGTATTCAAATGCTCTATCTTCAGATCTTTCTGTGCCTGAATAAGAAATCAAAGATAAGTTTTCTAAATCAAGGTTACATGCCTGAGTACAAGATTTGGCTCCCTTTTCACCTTTTTACCCCGCACATGCAGGAAGGAATGTTCACTTGCTCTGCATACACATAAATAGAATAACTGCTCCCAAATATTTTAGGGTAATTCAAAGTCTTCTATGAACTAAGCGTTTTGACAACACAAAAAGGGAGACAAGGAGCAATGCCACAAGTTAATTCTGACCATGCCCACGTTTCTCTAATTAAAGAATGAAAAATATTATTTAAAAAAAAAAAAAGAAGAAAATGAAAAGGCAAATTAGTGCCTGGAGGACTCTTCAGAAGGAAAGAAATTATGAATGCCATTTAGAATTCACAGCTTGATTTATCTACAATATTCATAAGTGTGTGTTTATCCAAAAGCTTTGTCTCAGATCAAGCAATTAATTAAACTAGAGGAGATCTCAAGCAGGGAGAGATGAGAGTTGTTAATAGTGTATAGCTGATAATCAAATTTGTCTCTGCTGTTTTTCTTGGGACGTATTTCTCTGTTTGCGCTTCTACAACACTAGGAAGATGTGAGATCCATGGCTGAGCAGCACAACATGTAATATACAGACCCAGCTCTTCAGAATTTGAACACTTACCACTTGTGCTAGTGTCAATATTTCTTAGCTTCAGCAAAAAGATGACTGCACCTAAGCATATCTTCACTTCTTTGGGCATAGGAGCACAAAGGATTTTAGCCAGTCCATTTCACCTGAGAGTAAGTGAGGAAGTAGGTGACGTTTGGAGCCCAAGGTCAAAGCTGAAAAATAAGAAATCGCAAGACGACAAAAACAAGACCAGGAGTGGTAAAAACCCTAAGGGTGAGGGTGACACTTGGTTTCAAATTGTCACAGAAAGTGGTGGAAAGTACAGAAATCAAAACATGGTAGCAGGAAGGAACAGGTTTCAAGTGCATCCTTTTAATTTTGGTTTGGATGTTTCAGAGCGCACAAGCCAGTCACACGTTTCTCTTGAGACTATAAGACTGCAGTGGCTTTGCCAATAACAGGAAAAATTTACACCTTTCTCATGAAACGATATTATTTCTACAGCCCAGATCAAATACTGGCTTCTTGTCCCAAGTACTGGGACTGCAATCTAGTTTGGTGCTTTTGTAGACTGCACCAAATCAAAACAGGCTCCATAAAACCTCCTCTGGAAATACATATCCTACAAATCCAGGCAGGATTTGACTCCAAACTTTGATACTGCAAGACCTTTTTTCCAGGATTTTTGTTCAGAGTTATGTGCACAATGTTATCTATCCTCACTTGAATCCACAGGCTGCAACTTTTACCAAAACCAGACCTCTCTTTGAGTGACCCATAGGAATTCCCTTGCCTTCTGTGGAAGCCAGTACTTCTTGGCACTAAAACTTTCTTATGCCTTTTGACTAATGGGTATGGATATCTCATGATACCTGTAAAGGCTGGCTTTTCACTGAAATGCCAGTGCTTGAAAATCATTAAAATCACTGTGATAAAATAATTTATACTGGCAATTCCAACAAACAAATGCAGTCAGTGCATGTCTAGATACCTGGAAAAGAAGAGGAAGTGCTTATAAAAAGTAGATACTCCCCTGTGTAGCTGCAGTTGGCAGCTACACAGGGATATAGTCTTAAAATTAAAGATGGATCACCAATTATTATACAAACATTTGGAATTCTGCGATACTGCTATAAATGGAAACCAGCTAAAGCTATGATTATTAAATACTTAGATCTTAAAAAAATCCCCTTTCTCATGTAACAGCTTTAAAATGTATCTTGAATGTAGTGTATTTCCATGCATTTTTATTCCATTATAAAAATACAGACTACTTCTTGGGGGTTTTTTTCCATTTGGAAATGTGTTCAGTCTTTTCCTGTTTAACAATCTCAGAGGTTTACTTTAGAAATGAAAACAAAGTTAAGCAGTCCTTTTGACTGCAGAGGTCACTCACATTCCCTGTACATTACATGCACAGAATTGTTTCCCAAGTTTTAACTCACAAGACCACGAAGCTATACCCAAAGTCTCCTTAGATACTGGACAGAAACTCTCAATCTTCTTCCAGCTGAAATGACAGAAACTTGAAAAGTCCTTCTTTTGACTGCTTTTTGTGATAGTTCCAGTCTGACAGACCTCTGTTTGAAAATTACATGTAGTACATAGGTAATGAAATTACTGATTTGTGAAGCTTGCTGAGACTTATGCATGAGCTCAGTTCTCCAAGCAGCTCTGGGGCATCAAAGACATTGATGGAACCAGCACAATTTTGGACTTGAACATTTCATTTCAGGGGGAAGGGAAATGGTTCATGGGGGAGTTCTGTGACTAAGTCTCTGTCTAAGACCACTACTTCAACTTAAACACGTGCCATCAGCATCCTCATGGAAAAACAGTCTGGACTGAAGCATTTTCTATTGCATTAGATATGCAAAAGGAATCGACATAAACCATTTGCCACTAAAATAAACTTGCATTTCCATTGTTACTGGAATAAGCACTGACCGTTTACAAGATAATGAAATACTTTCTGGCCTGTCTAGTGGAAAGGATATTCAGTGATTCTTAGCTGACTAATTCTACAGACAGGTGATAACATCACATTTTTTGAATCACTGTCAAAAGTAAATGCTTGGATGTCAAAACAAACAGAAGTCAAACAGAAATAGCTGAATGGATAAAAGAGATTAAAATCAGTAAAGCAAACAAAACTGTTTTCCCACAAAATATGTGTTGTGAATCGATAATAATTATTGAAATGCCAGTCATAAAGTTAAGAGACTACATATTTTTGTACCTTTCTATGAGTCTGTCACTAAACAACACCTCTGCCAAGGACAAATTCAGTACTGAAAAAGGATTTCCCTTAACTTTTCCTCCAAGGAGATGCTCTTCAGCAGTAAATAACAAACTGGTGCAGGACATCTTGTTTTCCAGGTGAGTAGAAGATCATACACTATTTCGTAAGTGAAAAACATCTCTCCACTCATTACCGCACTGAAGCTAGGACAGAAAAATCCACAGATAAATTATCACTGATTTTGGGTAACTGTTTATGGGTATCTACCTGTGAATTAGATGTCTGAGTTCCCATTGCAGTCAATGGAGATGTAGAGTTTGATTGCACATACGTAGGTACCTAGGCCATTTGAAGAGCCAAAGCTATCCCACTTGGTCTCTGGCAGACATTCCCAGCAGGCATGAGTCCTGTACAAACTGTGTCCATAATATGCACGTGGAAAAAAAACTTTCTGTTTGGAAAAATTAATCAAAGCCCATGCCTACATCAAGAGCAGCAGGAGCTTAGACACCTCACTCACATGTGGGCATCTACAGCCTGGGGCTTAGCCCACCTTACAAGACACTTCAGCGCCTGCAATATGGAGATGAGTCCCACCTTAAGGAAATTACTCCATTACCTAAATGTGGGCACCTTCCACCATTTGTGAGGCTTATCCAGAACATCTGTGCACCACTGGGAGATAGGGCACAAGGCTTACAGGAGACCTGCAGTTTTCTGGAGAAGCACACAGAGGCCAGGTAAGATATCCTACTGGAAGGTATCCTACAATGCAATACAGCAAAGGGATCGCATCACAGCTGTTCATCTCATAGGAACATAATCCCTTTTCTGCATTGTCTGTAGTAGCTGAACTACCTCTTGCTGCCTAGATAAAGTACCTACAGCAGGTGGCTGAATAAAACTGTAAGGAATAGCTGCACCTGTGCTCCTAAATTAATGATGGTGGCTCCTATCCTCCTCTGATAGTGATGCCAAGTAAATGCATTGTGTATATACCTGGCACAGTTTTAGTGCTGGCTAAGTTAAATTTATATGCCGGCCCTTCCCTCTATCCTTTCCACATGAAAAAGCAAAGCAGCTAATTTACTGTAAAATTTCCCAGTGCAGGAAACCTACAGTTATGCATGTACAAGATTTTTTTTTTTTAAATTGGTTTCTACTGCCAATAACAGGTACTGAAATCAAGTTTTCCAGCTCATGGGAATTAACTAAAATAATGTTGTCTCTGATGTCAGCATATGAAATAGCATAACATTTTCCATTCAAAATTATTTGTCATATGAAGATGTCCTACATTTGACCTTCCTGTGGGGCAACGATAATCTAAATTGCACATCTGTTTGTCTGAAAGTAAAGGACAGTTCTAAGCCTTGAATATACACCTTGTCTGCACATGGCTGTCATGATAGCCTGAAACAAATGTAATGAATTTAATTTGTTAAGGGATCAAGTAACTTCAAAGACAATTTGCAGTATGAGCTTGCTCTGAGAGGCAAGGTACAGCATTAATTTCATCTCTCACAATTGAGAATTCCAGAATCACTATCCTCCAGTACTGAAAAATATGTACGGAAAGATAAAGGGTGAGAGAGATTTCGGAGCCAATTGCACATTTAGGCATTGGTCCTAAAGGCTGTGTGTATGTAAATTATCTCTAGATACTTAGCAACAATTCATTTGTTTTTCAGCACAGCTTTCCTTTTCTCATCTTTCTCATCTGGAATATTCTGGTGGCTTGAGAATAGCAAGTGTGACCTTCTGCTTAGCCATATGAGGTAAGACCAATATTTTTTATAAGTTTTCATCCACTTTTATATGTCTTCCTCGAACTTGTACATCATAGTAGTAATCAAAATCCTTAATCTTTCAGTTAAACATTGCAGATATTTAGAATAAACTGGTGACAGAAAGTATGTCTGAGAAGAAACTTTTCTCCTTTCCACCCATGTAGGGAGAAACTCATCTTTAAGCATCTTAACCCTAAGAATTGAAAGGGAATGATCCAATAGGATCAAGAGGACATGTCCCATGTATGTGAGTCCTGATCACAGACACATTGTATTTAACATTACTTTATCTTTGAATTCTGTCTAGCAAATATAACATCAGTGAAACATAGATATTTTTATGTATGTAGTTTGTAGGCTTTTCTGTCACAAAAAGGAAATAGAATTGCAAGTAGTAAGTACATGTTAGTTACACTCTGATATGGTGCATACTTACCAAACGTAAGTCTTTCCCTAACCCTAAGAACAACAAGATCCTTGAGCCAGGAATCAGCTGAAATATTTTTACTCACACCTCTAATCTTCTCAAATAACAGAGACCTTTTTCCTTGGAATAGGAACCTGTAACAGAGGCCTTTTTTCTCCCCAAGCATACAAAACAGTTCACTCCTCCCCAGTGGTGAATCATCTGTTGACATGAGTAATTCCTTTATACAGAGGGAATAGCACTTTTTAAGCACTGGGGTTGTCTGTGAGTGTGCTATACCAACACCAGAGAGACATGTAGACATGGCACTGCCTGGGCACTGTTATGGGACAACATTGCACGGAGACAGGCACACTCCAGCCATCCCCACCTGGGCACATCTATTCCTGCACTCTCTTCTCCATAAAACTCTTCTCACACACCCAAACTCACTGCTGGGGTGTCACTTTGTAGCTAACAAGCTTGATGGCTGGGGTGGATTGAATCCCCACAGGAGGCCTTTGAAGTGCATCTCACTGTCCCTTGAGCAGGCACTCAAAGAAAACATCTTCACTAGGCACTGAAAACCAGAGTGGAAATTCATAACACACCCTGTGATACCCACCTTTCTCTCTGTAACCACTGGCTTTCACACTGCTCTTCTCACCTTGAACATGATCCAAAATAACTGCCTAAAGCTGAGCGGAATTACTCACTTGGCAATTGCAAATCTCAGAAGCTGAGATTTAGAGCAGCTTCCTTCAGCAGGCCAGCTTTAAGAGGGATTATTGGCTCCATTGACAGAGACAGAGTGACTAGAAAACTCCTGGGATTTTTGTGCTATATACCAGGCCACTAATGGATTCTTTTCTGCTTCCTTTCATTTAACAATAAAAGCAACGAATTTTCTTATCTCCGCTCTATTCAAACACTCTATGAAAACATTTCAGTGGTAAAAAAAAAAAAAGTTGTTTCCCCACATCTTGCATCTCTGTCAATGCTCTGCATTTCAGTCATCTGGAACAGGATAACAATTCATATTTTTAAAATCTTTCTGTGGAATGGAGAGACGAGCTGGAGAAAATACATTTAATCCCTAAAAGCAGAGCTCTTCACTGGATTTGAGAATCTGGTGATCAGCATCCATCCCTGATAAAAATAAATCCAATACTTTTTTTCCCATTCACTGCACACTTGATGGAGTTTTATCAGTGCAGTGCATGACTTCACAATGTGCATATTTGCATCTCCTAGGTCTTTCTTTTACTGGTTTATAAGCTTACTGCCAATGCAGCTGGACTAAATTATGTGATACAGTGAAGGTCAGATAAACCAACCCAAGGACCCATTCTGTCCCTACATCTATGGTATTTCCAGTACTCACATGCAACTTTACTGAGTCTCTCCTTAACCCTACAATGTGAGTCTTTGGGTCACGTTTTCTTTTTTGTTAGTACTTTATTTGTACCACACATTTTCTCCAGCTGAATGTTTCCTGTGAGGAAGGGTGCCCCTGCAGACAAATTAGCTACTTTCTATCTCAGCTTTCTCCTCACAGTAAGGAAGACAAAAAAGTACTAGGGGATAGAAGAACATTTTTGCAGCATCATTTTTACTTAGCTTTGGATCTGCTGTAGCATCACCTAGAGAAGCAGTCAACCTTTTCCCCAGTCTCAACATCTTTGTGAGCCTAAGATAAAAGTCACTTCACTCTTTTGAGAACTTCAAGAATGGGGAAAAATAGTTGTACCACGGTAAAGGAAGAATATATCTTGAGCTGGCATGAAAGAATTCGTTCAATGTCTCCAAGGTGGATGGCAATAGTATATACAGAAAGTATCATTTCAGTAAATTGATTCATCTCTCTATTCTATTGAACCATATCCAGACCATTAGAGCCCTGCCTCAACTGAAATCCTCGTAGCTCAACATGCCATGCTAATAAATGAGATTTTAAATAGGAAACTCTTTAGCAGGTTTTCAAAGAGAAGACAGGCTCTGTTTTGGCTGTGCTGTGACTACAGCTCTGAGTGGAGGGCAGACTGTGGGTTGGTATCAGCAGTGTACATCTTTTACTGATACCATCCCCTTTTGTCCAGGCGTACACACAGAATTGCTGCTGAAGGAGTTGAACTAACTCTTGGAATAGAAGAGAACAGAACCATATTGCTCTGAGCTTACAACAGCCACAGTAGTTGCATAATGTCTTGTGTACATAATGCAACTGTGATAATGCTCAGTACCCTGGCAATACCATGTTATTCCCTCATCTACTGCCACGTTTCATTGATGAGATCCCTGGCTGCTGGCAGTATTGGATCACTAATGGGAACACTGAGTTCTGACCTGCTCCTACAGTACTACTTCCCAGTTTCTCTATTTTGTATCCAAACTTTTTTTCATGATTAATTAACTTCATTCATTCAGTTATTTTAGTTGCTTACGTCTACTTTCCAAAAGTCGTCAAAACTGATGGTGTTAAAATCAGTTTTGCCAAACAATGGTTTGAAAACATGCCACATTTTACAGGTGACAGCAATGAAGTCAATAATAGCATGTGTAGATAAACTCCATCAAGGTTGAAAGTAATGACAAAGGACAAATAAAAGTTGCTTAGCTGAGGAAAAAATCACCATAAAGGAAACTTACAAAATCAAGCTGACACAAAGTATATGCACACAGATTTGTATAATACAGTGTAAGACACTGTAAAGCGAGAGCATTACTTGTGAACCCATAGGGTCACTCTTAAAACTACCTAAGCCTCAAAAGCAGCGGGCCCTTTTATTTTGACAGCAGGGATGGGTCTTTGGAGAACATTAAGAATTAGAAAGAGATTAAAGTACTCCTACTTTTCCCATCAAGATGCTCAGCCTACCAGAGAAGCATGGTATGGGAGAGGAAAGTTCTGATTCTGTGATGCTCAGACGAAATACTTGTACTATTGCCAAATAGAGTAATTCTGATGGCTTCATTAAAAGCAACTGCTATTTAAACAGTAAGATAAGGATTGTCCCAGTTTTCATCCTACTATTGAAATCATGTTGCAATTCCCAGGGCTGAAGTTTCTCACATAAATAATTAAAACCCTGCATTAAAAATGCTGTCTGCATTGTTTCAGAGAAGAGAGTTATTGCATTTCATGGTAGATTTGTGCTCTTGAAGATACCTCACCCTTGTGGAAAGCCAGGTTTTTAATTTTTAAAATTAGAAGTTCCTTTCAGGCATGCTGTGTTTCCTTGTAAACATGCTAAACCACTTAACTAGCTCACTAACTACTCAACTGTATTTTTCTGAGGCATTTAATTTAAAAGCAATGACATGATGTTGTAGTATTTTATTATTTATTACATATTTTCAATAAACAGCACCCTAACTGACCTTGTAGAATCAAGCAATACTGTGAGTTAAATAATAAATGCTAACAGCACAAGCCAAAAATTAAACAGTAAATAAATAGGTGAAAGAACTTTTAAAGGTCTAAGTGAAAGGGATTGAATCCCACTCTCTTCTCTTTAAGCCTTTGTAAGTAAATACCGATAAATATACCTAAAGAAATATCCATTTCTTCAGAGAATTGTTGCATTTCTCATCCTTTATGAGATATCATAGTCATGAGATGACCTTATCAGTAGGAGGTTTCCAAAAGCATGAAGGGGAATGGGAGACGAGACATGAAGGAATATCATCCAGCCACTAGTGGATCAGAAAATCCCTCTAAAATATTTAAAGGATAGCTTCCTCACACTACCTACGGTGATTAAAGACAGCAACTGCAGGTGCAGTGTCAATAGCTGCATTCAGAACACGTAAGAAGTCAGGTCCTCAGGGTCAAGTGTTCAGTGAAGACATGAGGTTTTTCTGGCACCTTGTTGTTGATAGCTGAGAGTTTTGCCCCGTCAACCTAAAGGAACAATAGGGAAACTTCTAGAAATCCATGTGATAATGGCCATCTCCACTGCGAAAGTCAGAAGATCAAATCCAGTGCCAGATGTCAGCCTTTAAACTGAAGGAATGGAACTTTCAATTAAAAAAGATTGAGTTTCTCTAAACTCCAGCAGATTGCAGACCTGCAAGTGTGTCATTTAGCAGATCTAAGGATGGCTCTTTCAGAGTTGTTGCTGTTAACATAAAGCAAATGATCAATGCTGTACCGACACAGTACTCCTGCTCTTTCACATCTCTTTGCAAGGGGAAACCTAAAACAAGATGAAAATAATCCTACTTTACCAAGAACTTTAACCCACAAACTCATGGAATTAATTAAAGCTGAAAATCTGATTTGAGACAAGCTTCAAATAACGTTCAAATATAGTTTAAATGTAGATGATCTTCTAAGACTATAATTTTAAACTTCAGACCTGCTTGTTTCTATAACTATCACCCATAATTATGTGGCTGTAATTCAAAGTGCCCTGCATCTCTTAGAAGATAAAGAAAAAATGCACTGGATATAAATGTCAGGTGACATGTTTGCTCTGCTACTTCAAATATGTTATTAACAATAAGAGAATTACAAAATGTTCTAAATTTGTAATGGAATTCTATGAAGTTGTCCATCAAATGCCACAATAGCATTCAGAAAAAAATGCTTTTTTGTGAAACTCTAACATTGCCAATCCCTGCCTCTAGGCAGGTGCTCAGCTTTCATATCCCTCCTTTCTTCCTCTTTCCCCTCTTCCTCCACCCTCCCATCCTGTTTCTCCCTGATCCACCCCATCTCAGACTACCAGGATCCTCTGGGTAGATGCAGCTGCAATTTTTTTTTTAAAAGTCATGTCTGGAAGTTTGGGTGACCATGCAGACTCCTTCTGCCTTTAATACATAACAGCCAATTACTGTCTTTCATCTCTATCCTTCGGTTTATATGAAATCTGTCTGCTCAGATTTTCCTCTCAGCTGACAGCAAATCATTATATATCACACCAGTAAATGGTAACAAGATGAATGGTCATTTAATCACCTACCAAGATTCCCAGAACAGTTGAATTCTGCTCTTGATTCTTTCATAGGAGTGAAATATGCTGGGAATGAGCCTAGCTTATGTGACCACTGATCTCGAGCTAGATGGAAATGTACAGTGATTTGTACATCTCAGTGTTACCAAAGCCATGGAAAAGTGCCAAAAAATTTCATTGAAGAATTTAATTAGACTTCTACTTGCTGTTGAAGGTCAGTTTCCTTCTTTTTCTAATTTTACAAAAAGAAAACTGTAACTATCCCAAAACCAATGGACAAAAGCAGATAGCGACATTTTCAATTATACAATGTTTGAATGAGCTCATATTATACTGCATAAACATATCCTGCTGTTACAGCTACCTCTTAAACAAAACTCTTCACCTGCTTTATTGCACAGCTTAAGGTAAAAGGAATGTCAGAGATAGTTGAATTGGAAATGGATCTGTAGCTTTAAATTTGGTAGTGCAAGCAGAAGACTGCTAGAAGTTTAAAGGCTTTACTCTTTTTTTCCTGATTTTTGACTTGCCTTTGTAATTTTTTATGTCACTCAGCTGGTTTCTCCCTTCTCTCAGGATAGATGAGGGATTCTTGGCCCTCTGAACCAGCCACACTCTTAATAAGACCATGAAAGTTTAGCGTATTTGAATCTACTGACAAGTTAAGTCTTATTTGTTAACATACTAAGAAAAAACTTCAGACCTGACAAAGATTAATTTCATCAGCTAGACCTAATTGTGACAAACTAGAAATACATCTTAGAAAAGAGAGGAGGTTTGAAGGGTGTTCAATGATGCAGTGAGAGACTCACTTTTGCTTTGGGTTGCTCTTTCCCTTGCCTGTTATCCCAGAGCTGTATTTTCATGAGGGTTGAAAGCAACAGTGAGAGGAATGAAATTTAGGTTAACACAGACAACAGAGACGAAATGAATTCTCTCCTTAACTAGATTAAATTCTTACACTGATCTTACTATGCATAAATTCTTCATGGTTTCTGATTATATTCATCTCTTTTTAGATTTCGTAGACTACCGTTACATTTGAGAGAGCCTCTGAATCTTGGAATCTGCTCAAGAGGCAAGGAGCAAGAGTGCTTCCACCTTGCACAGTAGAAATCCTCACTTCTCTTGTCTCATGAAAAAAGATCTGACTCAGCTTCAGCTAATCAGCAGGGATTTGGAACCTCTCTGTGAGCAGTATGTTAGCCTCAGTGACTTCAGCCCAACCCGGCAAATAAAGGATGATCTTAGGGGTCAACACCATTGTCATATAGATAACTAACAGGGATGAATACATTCTCAATTTGTTTCTTAGAAAAAGAAAAAATATTTGGCACTTAGTTCAGACTTTGATAGATGAAGAAGAAAAGCGAAAACTAGACTTGACCAATTACAAAAATATCCTCAGTTCCAGATTTACCAGGTTACCTAAGGACCTTCTTCTTGTTAACACAGGAAAATGTGGTACATATGCCTATGATTTCTAGGCAACAATAACCTCAGAGGAGGACAAGCAGCTGCAGATCCACACAGCGTGCCTGGTGTGCAGAAAAGAAATGGCCACAGCCCCAAAGTACAACAGAAATGCAGTAGGTTCAATTTATACGGGACTTGCTGCCCCTGCTTCTCACTCTGTGCAATCAGTCTGCACTTCTATGTATAAATAATACATCTTCTACACACTGTGTTATGGAAATGCTTCCCAAATGCAATCAATTTCATAAGACTCAAATTCATATTCTTTTCCCAGTCTGAGAGCAGCTGCTGATGTGGCTAAAACATCTCAGAAGAGCCTCTGAGTGATGAAGCTATGGGATATCCTGGGAAGGACATTCCCACCCTCCTGGTGAATCTGTAATATTGCACTGTGAGGAAGAAAAAACTCCAAGGTGCCAGAGAGAGAGAAATGGAAACTTCATGCAGAGTTTAGGCCACAGACATGGGAAAGGGAAATGGAGTTCAAGGTGCAACTCCCTCTAAACTTCATACCTGAGACATTACACTCTCAGTGGGTGAAGACAAGAAGTGTCTGGGAGCTGGAAGGAGAGCTCTGTGTCTTTCTGACATTCTGACCTTCTGAATTAGGGAGAGTTCTGATCTTAGGCTCTTTTACCAAGGACACTCATCATCACTAAATAAACACTGTTCCCCATAGAGCGCATGAGGAAAACAGATGCCTAAAATAGGTGAGCGGTATTTTCCCTCTGCACAGATCAGAGAGACCTTTTTCATTCTCTTGACTAGACAGGGTGCTTGCTTTAGGAGGCTTTTAGGTGAAACAGTGCTCCAGTTTGCTTCCTATCACGTGTCTGAAGATGTAGACTGGATTGCAGGTGTGGTTTCAAACCCTTTTCCAGTAGTGCTAAGCACCAAACTCTCTCCCTTTGTACAGGCTCTTCTCATATCACCAGAGATCTTAAAGCAGCATAACAGAGAAGTAGGTGGAAGATCTAAACAGAATCAATACATGTGAAAAATAAATATTGAAATAGTAAATATTGAAAGAAAAAAACTGTCTGCTTGTGAAAAGCTGGCTGTGTAACTTCTTAAATTTATTTTAATCTGCTTTTACATATCACATGTTCTGTTCTATGCAGATGATATTTCATACAGACTGGTAAGCTGGATGCAGAGGCTCTGATTTACTCTGAACGACAATATGACCTGCTCTCTTCAACGCCTTTATGTGATAAGTGAAACTGCAACTCTGTGGCGTTTACAAGAGAGGGAGATTTTCATTTCTGTCTTACTGAGTGAAGAAACTCTGACTAATATTTAGTTAATGTTTACACAATGCTTTATTGCTCTGAAGTGCTGATCACTAGTGGGACACTGTAGTGTTTCCATGAGGCCCTTTCATGCAATTTCTACTAAGCTATCTTCACTATCTAACAGCTTGTAACAATCTTCACTTGTATTGTAGCACTATCTTCAGCTTCTCTTTGGCCAACACAGAGAATTTGGAAAGTTTGCTATGTCACATGAGTATAAAAACAAGCTTGAATCCATGGCAGTGCTGATTCATTACTTTTAAAGAACTAGCACGCTGTTATTTCTTGATAAATACGAATGATTACAGCTGCCCTTTTCTCATTGGTTTTGTTTGCAATCACTTCTTAATGCTTTGCACTGTTGCTGTTCTTGTTTAACAGACTAGTGACTGTGGTATTAAGCCCTGAAACTTTTTGTTCCAGTTAGCAATGACATTTACTGCAATATCTTTGAGGAAATTAATAGCCTCAAGTTCTGCATTTCAGGTAATAAAACCTTAACAACATGAGATTTCTGGCATGAACTTCAGACACATTTTCTATTCCTGAGGGAAAAAATTATGATTTGCATTCACATTAACATTTTGAAAGTTTTAAATGGTGTTTACAAGGTATGGATAAGCAATTATATATACTCATTTTTCAGATTTTCTCAGTGAGTGTTAGACCATGAAACAAGTTACATTAACTTCAGTCTTAATCCTTTCCCAGGAAAACTTCTGATTGCAATGGAGTTTTCATTATTTTGGCTATTTATTAGAAGTCAAACTGAGATAATAAATGATAAAGAAGTCTGCCCCTGAAGGATTAGTTATGTGTAAGTTCTCTATGTAATGTTTTTGAAGGTTCACAGGAAGAGGCAAAAAATCAGTTTCCTGACCCATAGAGCTTTCCAGCAGTTGAAATATGTTTCATGGAGCCTCATGTAATCCTTTCCACTTGCAGCAGGAGAAGGGAAAACTGGAAGGAGCCTTCTCTGTTCTACTACTTACTTATCACTTCATGGTCAATCAAACTGTTGGACACCAAAGCTTAGCACCACCTTGGTATCTCATCCTCCGTCTTCTATAACCCATGGAAGGTACACCGTGAAGGGAGACCCAACAGGGGACTGAATATATTTGATACTTAAGGAGTAATTGTGCGGGATAACTGTTAGTGACTTGTGGAACCTGGGATTCCACGTCTGTGTATTTTGTTATGAAGCCCACCATTTGCTATGGCATTAACTCCCTCTGTTTCAGCTTTCATTCTAACAGAATGGAGAGGAAAATCTTCAAAAAACAGTAATGAGAGCACCAAAATTGACCAGACTTTTTTTTCTCTGTGCATTTGAATCTTAGGGTTGATAGAAGTTATAATCAAGTATTTTCAGTCCTGTTTAAAGTATTCACATTGTTTTCCCACATGGCTTCACAGCTGTCTAGTAACACATATTCTCATTCATCAACCTTTCTCTTAGTGAGGGCTGGTAGAGGGTCTCCTTTCTCTTCCCAGAACACGCCCCTTCTTCCTACTGACAGCTAGGTCCTCTGCTTTTGACTCAAATCCAGCTGAACATTGAGTTAATTTTCAGAAGATAAGGACAACCAGACAGTTACCATGTCAGCCTGATTCTTTAGGACTCATGCTAAGAATGTTAGCAATATTTAAAGTAGCACAAAAAAACCTCCTTGAAAATATGAATGCTATCAACCAACTAAAATGTTTCTATAACCAGCAGAAAACTCAAATCAGCTGTTGGGAACTTTGTTTCTTTGTAGGTTCTGTTAGCAGGAAAAAAACCAAAAACAATTTTTCCCTTATAAATTTCAAATAAAATTTTATTTCCTCTTCAGATGACCTTACTGTAAAGAACAAAATGTCGACTCTCTTTTGACGTCTTCTGTAGCACACTTATGCATTCAGAGGAAAAAAATTCTTTAGTCCTCTGAAAGTAGAAACTGTTAGGACCAGTGCAGCAAATTTAATAGAATATGTAATTGATTAATACAGAGAGGATGGTACTGACTGCAATAGTTATTTGGTTCATTTTTAATCATTGAGATGTCAGATGAATGCAATATAAAATTTGAGCTCCTCTTTTACCTAAAGAGGATACTTGTTATTAATCATAAAAGCCAGTGCCTTAATTTGTATTTAAAATGATGGAGAAAAAATTGACTTTCAGGGGACTTCATAATTAAGCACTTATAGTAGAGGCTTTCTTTGCAGCTAAAAATTAAAGAAATGTATTACCGCATCCGGGAATATTCTGAAGGCAGTTAATGTTTGATGTGTAGTTGGTGCTAATGTAGGTAGTAAAATTTACATATGAAAAATCATCAGCTCTCTTGGTAGTTTTCAAGTTTCTACTTATGAGTCCAGCTGTACAACACTACATGCTCACCAGCAGAAGACAAATTTTGAACATCAGTCCCAGATGATTTTCTAGATTCTGGAACTGTGCAATATCACTCTAGTCTCTGCAATACTTAAAACACTGAGTTTGGGTAGTATTTAATAATCATACTAGTAATTTATTTTTTTATTATGATGTCATTAATTCCACCAACACGACTGTGACATTCAAAGAAATGTCATATCAGTGACTTCACAATTCTGCAATGGATTACAAATTGCAGCCAATAGCTGGAAATGTCAAATTTCCTGTTTCTGCAACATTTGTAGCAGACAGAAGTAGTCTATAGATGGGAAAAGTTGTCCTGT
Source organism: Dasyornis broadbenti (assembly GCA_013397935.1). Lineage (NCBI taxonomy): Eukaryota > Metazoa > Chordata > Aves > Passeriformes > Dasyornithidae > Dasyornis > Dasyornis broadbenti. The sequence continues at coordinate 366,153 of VZRN01006453.1, forward strand.
TTCTCGCTTTTGTGAAGAAAGAAAACCAGTGCTGAAAGCAACTAGACACTTGCGTGATAATTTTTGAAAAGTCTCCACAGTTATGAGCTTGTTTAAAACAGACAAGAAATCTCTGATTTGGAAATAAATATTTCATAGCCAGGAAAGATCTTCGATGTAACACAGTTGGACTGACTGCATTCAGAGCTTTTAGTCATAATAATGCTACTTTCATTTGGTCAAAGATGAATGCTTATGACAATTTTCCATTTGTTCTATGTAGGTCAGAGAATTGGATGCTTATCTCTTAAAAATTTTGAGTGTAAAGATCTGTAGAAGATTATAAAGGTGGTCTGCAGTTTACCCTCCTTTCTTCTACAATGATAGTATTCAATAAAAATTATTAGTTGCTTGGAGAACCACATATCTGCCAAAGCCTTTGCTTGTTTTTCCAGCCCCTAGTCAGGTACTGACTTGTATCTTTGTGCTCACTAGCAGCAGAGATGAAACACAGAAATGGAACAAGAACTGACGTTCTGTTCCTCCACATAGTTAAACTTTGCTTAGGGAAAAATTAGCAAGGGAGAGAAATAAAAAAGTTAACTAATAGTTAAATAACCAAGGGAAAAGTTTTCAAGAGATACTATTTATAGAAGAAATGCTAGCAAGAACACTTGACTGTGTGGCTGAAATTACCAGATAGTAATCTGCGTATAAACATCACTCATTTCTTGAGATCCCTCCACTATTTACTAGATGATTATTAGCTTTGGGGTCAAACACATTTTAAAGCTGGGCAAAGGAACATCGTCTTCTCCCAAAGTCTTCTCCAATGTTTCTGTGCTCCCTTGGAACAAAATTTTCAAAGACAGGGCTTACAAGTCTTACAGTAACAGTGGTCACAATGGAAAGGTATTCCATATTTTACACAATCTATCCAATACTAAGGCCCAGAATAATTTGTCCAGAAATTATTAAGTTTTTCCCCAGATTGTATCAAAATACTGAGGACAATTCTTTAAAAACTGTATCATTTTTATATTACAAGATAAGGAGACCTTGGAAATATAGAAAGAATCTGTCTTGTGATGTCCTAGAGAAGCAGTGAGAAAAAAGAATAGGATTTAAGCTAAGGATTTATTAAAAATAAGAGGCATCATGCAGGATCTTATGAATGAGCAGCAGAGTACTGCTGCACTTGCCTGACTGGACTTTCCTTGTGTCCTGGGACTCATCCTTATGAAAGCTATCATACTGTTTCAGATGGCTATGGTTATCTACACATTTAACCTGCTTCTTCCTTCTGTCCTACATCATACCAAGACAACTTCCCTAGAGTTTTACTGACCTCTAAGATACACCATTGTTTACATCCAAATCTTTTGATCCTGAGCAACATCTGTCAGGCTAAACAAGTTAAGCTCCATCAATCTGACACAACAGCTCCAGCTTTTCAGATAACATGGGATTTCATTCACTTTGAAAAATGGGATTATACCTAACATGGTTTTACATCAAGCTAAAAATAAGAGCTCAAATGCATCAGTTATTTTCTCATTTTGACAGTACAGTTGAGGAACAGGCTTATTAATTTTACAGATGTGGATCTCTTGGGAACTGACCACTGAAGACAAAGAAAAGTCATCCTGTAATATCTTTGGAGTTTGAGCCCTTGGGGAAGATATCTAACCTATTGTTATTTTCTTTTCCCCCTGCAAAATAGGATATTCCCTGTATAGACTCTTTCTATTATCAGTAAACAATGGGTTGTATAGCTTTACGTGTATATGCAGCTCACATAATAATCAGAAAGGTAATAACCACAGTACGAGGCTGGATTTGAGTGACTGAAAGAATGAAATAAATGAACTTTAAATTTGTATGTTACTGCTAGTAGTAACTCAATAGTAGCTGAAAGAAAGTCTTGAGGCTTACAGCAATACCCACAGCTAGGATCAGAGCCCATCAAGACATGGAAATTGTGGGGGGAAGATAACAACTTGAGCAGTATAACACTTGAATGCTGATCGAAAATGCAGGAGTGTCAGCTGATGTCCAGAATGCTTAACAACTATCTAACTATAATGGATGACAATGAAGTGCAGGAATTAGAAAAATACGATACTGACTCCATCATGTTTGTCAGTATCTCTGCTTTCATACAGGACACAGACTTAGGTGTTCCAGTAAATCAGACGGCACTCTTTAATGAATTTACCAGTGACAGATGGTTCAGCTGATATTAAAACAAGTCAGAGCTTTTTGGGTTTTGTCTGTCTGATATGCAATGTCGTTTGCAATGATTCTGATTATCACTATTTCCATACCAGTTTTCCTTCTCTTTGCAAAGAAAAACTGGTATGGAAATAGAATGAAGTTTTGGTATGACTTACCTCAGATTCTGGTCTTCATTGTGGCTGTTCATGATTGTTCTTGGATTGCAGAACTATGAACTGGACTCACCAGAGGGTTTGTGTAGAGATGTCACAGTTCATGCATTTTCCATCAGAGATATTCAAGGCAGAAGCCATATTCTAAACAGAAAAAATGGACAAGAGCTAGGAGGAACTCAATATTTTATTCAGTGTGTAGACCAAAACAAAGAGGTATGAAATAATTGTCATAAAATTGGCAAGAAAGAATAGGTATGAGTTAAATCCATCTCTCTTGTGATTTAATCACCTCAATGTTATCTTCTCTCCCAGCCTGATATTCACAATTTCTACTTTTATCCAAACAGGTAACCTTACTTCAATGTTTGTACAGTGTCATAATCTACCAATAATAATCTGTGTTCTTTTCAAGTCTGGGGCTGGTTTTCCTGAGTTCTGTGCATTCTCTAAGGCTATTGAAAGCTCTTCTTTTTAAAGTAAAATTTATGCGGAAAGTGAAAAACCGGTTCCTAAGAATATTATGAGAAAGTCAATTGCAGTTCAAACACAATTCTGTGGAGTCCTCATGAACCACCGTTCTGGCTGCTTATGGGTTCCTAAATCTGCTTTGCATTGTTGGAGATAATCATATTTTAATATGTTTACTTATTTCTGGAAATATACTCTGTGAAAGCTACAGCCAGTTTAACATCCATCATTCTATCCATCATTACCAACACAGTTTTCCTTGAATATGGTGGTCCATTGCTCATGTACATACATCCATGGGCTTATCCCCAGCTTGAGCACAGCGTGGACCCTGTTCAAAGAATCTGTGTTTTCTCTGATGTCAGAATCTCTTAAAGGGCTGATTGACATTTGCTACATGTGGGAGTATGCCTTCTGCACCAGGAGAGCTTCCATGATGACTCCTGCCATGGATCAATGAAACAGAGCATAGGAAGATTACCTGAGGACTAATGTAGCAATTGGGGATGGGGACACTTTTATTCACCTAAGGCAGAAAGACTCTTTAGCCTCTTCCTTGTCATGTGATATTCATTGCATATACAAAACGCAAACAGCCTCTGTCTTGTCATAGGCACGTCTGGTGTTGCAAAGGAACAAGTGTGTCTGTCAAGGCACATAATGACCAAATGCCTACGCATATTCTCCTCACACAAATGGGTATGCATTATTCACCTGATGGAGTATACCTTTGGAGAATGCACTTTCAGTCATAGGATGGAGGATGAACAAACCTCTTGGTTCCCAGCCATGCTTGAAGGCTTTTGGGAAAAAGAACAAGAAGCAGGCTGAAGACTGGAAAAAAAATGTTCTCATGAAAGATATCTTGCTGGAAAGCCAGGTTTATATTCCTAATCTCCCCTGTAGAGTAATTCCTAACAAGAGGACCGTAATACCATGAAACTTGCAAATGGAATGCAAACTATTCCTTCAACTCAGCTTTCCTTCAGTGTTTTTCAGTATTTATGCAGTGTTCAGCAATTTATTTTCATGCATATACATAAATACAACTAGATAAATCTATGTACTCATCAAGCTATTCTTTTGCAGCAGAAAAAGAAACAAAATAATCTGCTAGGAACTAGAGGCAACTCCAGCTAACAAAGAAAACAGGGTCCTATCTGCTCCCTGTGCTGTCTTCCTAATCAATCTAAACTCAGAACAGCCTGTTCTCATGTGGCAGGATACACAGACATCTCAGAGACTCTCAGCACCACCTCACATAAGACTTAAGAGGACCCTTACGGGATCAAATCCACAGTTTTTCCTACAGACATATTTTAAAAGTTACTTAAGTGGAAAGAATGTTTTATGTGAAAATCTGTAAGTTGTGTAAGGCTTACATGCATTTCCTGGTAACTGCTGGGCACCTAAAGAAACACCTAAATACTTTAATGTATCCCTGCACTTGCCTCGTTTTTATTTTTCAAGATATTCAGGATATATCTACACCTCTACATAACAGAAGGCCAGAGAACCACTTCAGCATTGGACTCCTGACTGTGTACATTACCCAACTGCGTGGTGACTTCCACCTTGGTTAACTCACCTCAGGCTTTCTCAACATAGTTCACTCCAGGGATTCTTCAGAAAGGGAACATATATGAGACTTCACCAAATTTCTCACTCTCCACCCTTCACAGTCTGTCAGTACTAGCCTCCTCAGCTTTGAAGCCTTATTTGACTCCATTTACTCTGTAGCCACACCTGAGGACAGCAAAAATTCACTCTGTGCTTCATGTCATGACAACACCTCTGTGATGAGCTGCATCAGTCATCACATCACTTCAGACACTTTAAAGTGAATTAAAATACATTCACACAACACCTCAGTTATGGCTTAGCATCACCAGAGGACATCCCTGACCAAGGGATAGGTCATGCAAAGGTCAACCAAAAGCCTCTTGCATTAAACAAACACAATAGGAACAGGATACTACAAATGCAGTTGCAAACAGAAGTCAAAAAACTTTATCTCTTTTTCAATATATCATTAAAACAGGTAGTGAACCATGTCTTATATGATTTAATTGCTTTCAAAAGACTCTCAGGCCTGACACTAATGAATGTTACACAGGTCTTCTGTAATATAAAGTTATTGTTAATTCTATGTTAAATATTTCAAAGGTGTCCAGCAATGAAATTAAGTATTTCAATGATAATAGGTAATTTATTTGTTCTGAGGGTACTTTAGTTTGACTGCATTTTAATTTCAAACTCTCGTCAGCCATCGATTTCTGTGGGTTACAGACAAGATTTAAAAAGCTGTTAACTAAATGAGAGTTCACTTGTAAATCAAAATGTGTACAATAAACTGAAAACTTTTCTGATTGCTACCAAACATTATCAGTATTAGAAAAAAAAATCTATGATGCCTGCCTCTGACAAACACTACCTAGAATTTAAATAAGTAGATAAACAATAGCTCTCAGAGAAGGAGTTTTTCTGCTGCAAAAGGGAATGAATGACAATGTTTCATCTTGGTTACTTCAAAAATAATAATGATTTGTATCATGTTTACTGGATAAGCTACACCACATATTTACATTGATGAAAGGATGGCATCTGCCGTTCTTACCTAGATCAATATATATTATTCTCCACCCTTTTTTTCCCACATTTTTATTGGCACAGTGGTGGAATTAAAACTTCTGTGGAATAAACCACAGAAAATAATAAGGATTGTAAATATTCAGAAAGTTGAAAACATTTGATTGCTTTGGAAAAAAAAATGAGTGTATTTTAAAAGAATAACAGGATAATCAAGCAAGTCCTGTTTTACTATTGCAGTCTGAGAGCCTTTTGGACTTCCAGCAGAGAAGGCATTTATGGATCATCAATGTATTATTTGAGGAAGCAAAAGGAAAAAAATACTTTTGTCTAGAGACAATAGTCTTGATTATGGTGTTTCTGAAGTAAAAGAAGTATATGCAAGTCTAGAATATTTTTTTGCCTCCTTTTTTTTGCTACAGACTCCATCTTAGAATGCCAATGTACTGCTTACAAATATTATTTGCATATATCTGTTCAATAAACAAGCATCTGGCTGCTAAATCTGCCCAGCATTTTGGAGGTGCCAAATGAAGATTTTACAATGAGTAAATGTATGGTTATTATACTTACAAGATCCATAACATGCCGGTCCTCAGGCTTCATAAGATTTGTCATTTGTGAATAATTGCTTTTAAAGTGGAGGTCAGGAATTGAAGCCAGAAATAAATTGATGTTAGCTATAGTTTGTAAACAAGGCTCTTTGACATGCTGACTTGACTGTCCCTGTTTTTATTTCCTTTGGCTGGCTCTTAATCTTGTTCAGTTAAAGTAACTACAGAGAAATTAAAAGGCTGATTAGGTTTGGGGAGATATTTTTCCTCATATAAATCCAACATCTTAAGAAAACACTCTAGGGCATGCAAAATTTTTCATGTACATCTGTGGATGTAACTTTGTGTTCAGGTTATAATGTCGTTCTACATGTTCAATAGATACATGATAAATTATTAGCCTTTCGTGTCATTAGAAAATTAAGAAGCAGAGCTGCTGTGAAATACTGTCCTCTTTAAATCTATTCATCTTGGTCATAGAATCATAGAATGGTTTGGGTTGAAATGGACCTTAAAGGTCGTCTAGTTCCAACCCCTCTGCTATGAGAAGAGAATGTTCAGCTAGACCAGATTACTCAGAACCCCATCCAGCCTGGTCTCTAACACCTCCAGGGATGGGTAGCCCACTTCTCTGGGAAATCTGTTCCAGTGTCTCACCACCCTCACAGAATTTTTTCCTAGTATCTAATAAAAACCTGCTCTCTTTCAGCTTAATGCTATTCCCTCTTGTTCCATTATTACATGTCCTTGTGAAAAGTCCCTCTCCAGCCTTCTTTTAAGCCCCCTTTAAGTACTGGGAGTCTGCTTGAAAGTCTCACCAGAGCCTTCTCTTCTCCAGGCTGAACGGCCCCAAATTTCCCCAGCCTGTCATCCTAGGACTGGTGTTCCAGCCCTTTTGATGATCTTCATGGCCTCCTTTAGACTTGCTCCAAAAAGGTACACATCTTTCTTGTGTTGATTACCCCAGAGTTGGATGCAGCACTGCAGGTAGGGTCTTACCAGAGCAGAGCAGAGGGGCAGAATCCCCTCCCTGGCCCTGCTGCCCACGCTGCTTTGGATGCAGCCCCTGGATACAATTCACTTTCTGGGCTCTGAGCACAAAGTGTTGAGTCATATTGAGCTTTTCACCCCCAAACATCTCCAAGTGTATTTCTCCAGAGTTAGTCTCAATCCATTCTCTGTCCAACCTGTACTTGTGCTTGGGATCTGTTGCCAAGATTTGTACAAAGAAAACCATGGTTTTGAAACACAAAAATTTCTTTGGTTTTGGAACACAAAAAACAATAAAGAAAATAAAATTTCATTTTCTGTTCCTGATCTTTTAGACCAAACTAAACCATTGAGAAAACATTGACTCCAGGAAGTAGTGTTTCTCCTTTCAACAAAAGGAAACAAAAATATCTGTATCAAACAAATGGTGATGCACACCCAAAATCTTATGAGAAAAGAAGAATATACTGATCATATGGAACTAAAAACCCCTTGTTTATCCCATCAGGATCTTAGTAATGTATTTATCCAAATCACTAGTTCAGTTTTGATGGTATATATTCAGACCAATTCATATAGAAAAAACTCATAAATTTCAACTTTTAAATTGCTATACAATAAAAGTTACTGTTTACTTCTTTCCCATGAAACTTTCCCATGAAACTTCTTTCCGATGAACTTGTCCTTCCAATGTCACTTTGGATTGGGTTGAGAGTACCAATCTTCTTTCTTCAGAAGTGAGAAGTGCATTTTACAGCATGCCATCAATTCCCTGAAGCATTCACTGGGAAGGGTATGATGCCCGTGGTAGTGGGATCCCTCCTCTTCAGGCTTGGTGGCCACCTGGGTTTATTTTTATATCTTTTCTTAACAAGAGCAGCTTTCACCTAAATTTGTCCAGTACCATCTGTTAGCCTGGTATAACACAAAAGGCTGTTAAACTGGCCCACGGTGGCAAGGTTTGACAAGACTTGTCAGACCTTTGTCACATGCAGTATTCCCAGTATGAAGCTACAAGTGGCCAGGCCAAAGCCCCTTGACCACTACACAAAACATGTTCATGCTTTTTGTATAACAAAGTGTTAGAATCTGGAGGTTTAGAATGGATTTTTCATCACACGGGGACTTCAAAAATAATTGAGGAGACAATGTCTTGTTGCAGTTCAAGAACTGGGGTTATGGAACACTAATCACAGACTTTTTAGGGGGGCAAGGACAAAATTTCATGCAGAGCTATTGTCTCCCTATATTTTAATATCATTACTAATTGCATCAATTTTCCACACTTTCCACTGATTCTGAGAATTCAGTGGTCTGCATCTATTTACAGGAGGTCTCACTGACATAAAGACAAATTTATATGCAATGCTACAATGGACACCTTTAATCATACAGGACAGTGGTATTTGGTAAATCTGTGTTTAAACTTCTAGGAAATTTTACACTGTAGCTGTATGTTGTTATAAAATGCCATTTTGTCAAAGAGAAATCTGTTTAAATAAAGACAGCCTTTTTGATAAAATGTTTTGGAAAACTGCTTTGACATTTAAATCCCCCTCAAACTGGCATTTTTTCATTTTAAAAATATCTTCCTTTTTAGAGCTGTACTGGGTCATATTGAAAGAAACCACAAATTAATTATTTTACAAAGTAATGTAAAAGAGCAGTGAAAATAATTTTAAAACAGAAGTGTTGATTTATATTTAATGAACATTTTTATGAACTGCTGATTCATAAAGGTCTTTTTGCATTTTCAATATTTAATTCCCATTGAGAATGGGAACTTAGTGTGATGAGAAAACATTTTTCTTCCAGTTCTATTCATAGGTGTTCACTGGGAAATTGCAGTAAAACCCCAAATATGTTGTCCACTGAACGTTTTATTTCTCTTTATATGTAAATCAAAAGGTTTCCTAAATTCAGTCATTACTAAAATTTTAACGACTTGCTTTTCTCCTCACAAGAAGTAACCCAGTCAAACCATGCCAGCTTTGCTGCTGTCCTGTCACCTGCTGCAGGAATTCTGATTCATCTCCTGGTTTGAGTTGCTGGGTTTAGGTCCAGGCAACATGGATAAATCTTCACTTTCTAAGTCTGCTTTCGCTACATTTTTGTTGGAAATGATACTATAAAGGCATGCAAAGCCCTGAGGTATATGTTGTTTCTCAGACAGTTGATGTGAAGGGACATCATCTACCTGGACTTGTGCAAAGTATTTGACCCTGTCCCAGGTGACAGCTTTTCTCTAAACTAGAGAGACGTGGATTTGACAGATGGACCTTTCAATGGATAAGGCTAGATGTTCACACTCAAAAAGCTGTGGACAAGGGCTCAATGTCCAACAGGAGATCAGTGGCAAGTGGCATGCCTTGGGGACCAGAATTGGGACTGGTGCTGTTTCACATCTTTGTCAGTGACATGGACAGTGGGAGCGAGTGCACCCTTGGCAGATTTGCAGATGACACCAAGCAGAGAGGTGTGGTTGGCATGGGATGTCGTTCAGAGAGGCCTTGACAGGCTTGAGGAGTGGGTTTGTATGAAACTCATGAGGTTCAACAAGATCAAGTGCAAGATGCTGCACCTGGGCTGGGGCAACCACAGGTATCAGCACAGGCTGGGGGACACACAGATGGAGAGCAGCCCTGCTGAGAAGGACTTGAGGGTACTCATGCACAAGAGGCTGGACATGACCCAGCCATGTGCACTCACTGCCCAGAAAGCCAAACGTGTCCTGGGCTGCATCCAAAGCAGCGTGGGCAGCAGGGCCAGGGAGGGGATTCTGCCCTTCTGCTCTGCTGCCATCAGACCGTACCTGAAGTTCTGTGTCTAGCTCTGAGGCTCTCAGCATGAGAAGGATGTGGACCTGTTGGTTGTCAGTTCAGAGGAGGGCCACAAAAATGTTCAGAGGGAGGAAGCACCTCTCCTATGAAATCTGGTTGGGAGACCTGCGGTTGTTCAGTCTGGAAAAACCAAGGCTCGGGGAGACCTTTGAACAACCTTCAGTACGTGAAGGAGGCCTACAAAGAAAGATGAAGAGGGACTTTTCACAAGACCGTGTAAGGCCAGGCTGGATGGGACTTTGAGCAATATGGCCTAGTGGAAGGTGTCCCTGCCCGTGTCAGGGGAGTTAGAACTAGGTGATCGTTTGAGCTCAAACCATTTCACGATTCAACGATGAGTAGAGGAACACAGTTTGGATTACATACACGACTATAGTTCCTTTACTGAAACTATAATGTATTCTGAACTCTATAGACAATTTTCATGTTTATCTTGTTCTTTGATGTTTGGTTGAATTAAGTTACCAGGTCTGGAATATGCTGCCCAGCAGACATGAGATGGTTTCAGGTGAGCTGGTGAAATGTAAGTGAAGAGAACTGCAAGGGAACAGACTACCCACTCCTTCAAGTTCTGCCCACAGAAGAACCTGGACTTGAGCAGGTTTATAAGGAAGGGGCCTATTCTTCTTGAGACAAACGTCAGAAACTACAGGGAGCAGGTTTGCCAGATTAGGTCAGTTTAGGAAGCAACTCTGATCTTTTAAGAGCCAGAGTTAGAAAGATACGCAAAATTGCTTCTAGAAAAATTCTGCTCCAATTTAAGGTGCACAAAGAAAAAAAATGTGCTTAGTCATATTTAAGATTTTTAGACCAAGTGAAATTTATTCTGCACCTTTGGTGAGGTATCCCATCATTCTTAGCTTCGAAATTAAATGTCTCCTATGTCTTTTCAGTAATTAACATAAGTGCCAAATAATCTTTTTCCCCTCTCTGATAAAAGTCAAGTAGCTTTCTTTAAATGCCAGTAATCATCCTGCTTCCTGCTTTCTCCTTCCTCACAACACATCCTGTCTCCCCTAATGCACAATGTCAGTCAAGAATTCTGAATCTAGCATAGCTACTTTGCATTTCTTCATTCCACTGGGAGTTTTCTGGTCTCCCCTCATTCTCTTAGAGAATGAGATTTTTTTTGGTCAAAATAATTCAAATGACCCTTGTTTATCTTACTAGATGGTGAATTACTTTAGTCTGTTCTACTGTTCTACAGAACCAGAGGCCCCATGGAACTTATGCCTCTTTAGACAGCAGCACAAAGAGGAGGAGATAGGGATCCAGAGATGATGTCTTTCTCATGGCTTGAATACATACACGAATATACATGCTCCTTTGGCTTTTCTCAAAGTAATGGATTCTCACCTTGACCCATGCTTGCCGTTTCCCATGTACTCTCAAAGCATCCTGCAGGCAAGGCACACAAAATATGTTTCCAGTGTCTGAGACTTCAGAAAGATACATGAATTCAGGACCCTTTTCATTTTGGGGGACAGAAGCCATCTGTCTTGTATCTGTGTGCACGACCTACGGGAAAATACATCATATTGCATTCCAGGAAAATGAGTGCATTCTCTAACACTTAAAAAGTAATTATGGTCATTATTTATCACCATCATCTTCAGTGTGAGGAAAGACGCCTTTTGCCTTTCAGACACAAATAGACCATGGTCTCAAGCAGCAAACACCAATCTGATTATGGCATTCTCTAGTACAGCTCATAAGCAAAATAAATTCAAGCATCTGAGCTGTGCTGATGCTGTGATGACTTAGGGCTGTCTTCTGTTGCATGAGATACCTTTTCCAGTAGAGTTTTATTCAAAATATATCCATTCTATAAAATACTGCATCATGCAGAAATACCTTGAAGTGGTATTTCTGGAAAGAGTAACTCTGGAATTTGAATTAGAGGGGAGTGGTTAACTAGTTTTCATCTTCTGCTTGCGTAACTGGGGCTAGTGTCTCTGTGCAGCACCAGCAGTGCTGTGCAGAGAGGGGCAGCACAGTGCTGAATGGCACAATGTAGGCAAAATGCACACAAATACAAGCAGCACATGGCATTGCTCACAACCTGCCCAGATGGAGATGGAGAGCAGCTATTAAACCATGAGGAGCACATCATTCAAGAGGCCTCTGAAAAAGGAAAAGCTGAAGAATCAGCAAAAATTGGTTTAATCACCTTTGTCAAAACTATATTCAGCCTCCAAGATATACATATGCTGTAGCATAAATGCTTCTTCGGCAGTGTTAAGGAGCACTGCATTTCTTTAAAATGCAAACTTTCTATAGTTTGCTATAGTCACTACTACTTTGCTCCACAGAATAATTGTGTGACTATTAGAACACCTTAACAAATGCAGTTTTGCAAAAATACTTTTCACTGAAGTACACTTAAACCTACTCATTTTAAAAATCTAATATGTAATCTAATTTGTAGCTAATATGCATCTAATATATTCTGCAAATTTGTAACCAAGTGTCTTCAATATACAGAAAATACAGGGGGTCAGGGTACACAAAGAGAAAAATATACACCCGATGTACTTTAAATTCAAAGGCCTCACTAGAAAACCGTATTTTTTCATGGTGAATATTCACAGCACTCAAATCTTACTTACATTCCTGGTGGTAAGTCAGTAAGGCAGACAGCAACTTTGAAGGCTTTTGAAGGGCTGACATAATGGCTCTTAGAGGAGAACAGGATCAAGACAGTGAATGGCAGATAATACCTCAGGAGGAACTTAAACAGTCTGAATACGACCTGCAGAGAATTTCTAAAAAGCATTCAACTAGTAACATTTTGATCACAAATGTCCAGAGTTTCCAGAGGCTTTGCAAACTTTAAAACCAGTATTTCCAAAGGCACACAAAGATAATTTCTCACTACTGGGAAACAAAGAGCATGTGGTGAGAGGAAAAATCTGATGGTTTTATGAACTGTACCTTTCTGGAATGAATCCTAACATGTTAATCTGACTGCTTTGTCTACAAAAACAGAAGGAAAGACTTAAGCAATGTTTCTTCATTTCAGTGTTGTTATTATAGATTGAAGGAATAAGCAATTCATGGAGTTCTGCATCAAAAAAATATTCCATTGCCAGTTCCAAGAATATCTGGAACTGATTGATCACAACCAGCATATGCCTGACACATTTAATATTGAACAGCATATACCTAAAAATATTTTTGATAAAACTGGGTTTCAAATTTAAAAGACATTAATAACTTCTTTGATTAAATACTAAAGAACACAATTTTGTTTTCACAAATAGTTTAGGAATATAAACCCCTGGCAATTGAAGCACTTACTTGAAGCAGATTTTTGGCTTAGCTTTCATCAGTTCTATGGAATTTTCCATTATACGACTTGCTGAAAGATGCATGATATGATCTGAATGACTGGTGATTGATGTGTCCCAGGGAGCACAATTTTAACTGTTCCATATGAAATAGATGTCTATCTACCAGGGACAGACATAGTCCAGCAATTTCCCAACCAGCCAAAATCCTGGGCTAGTATTAGAAGGGTGAATTCTTAACTTATTGAACATTTTTTTCCTTTTAATACAAGATTCCAAATGGTAATAAAAACCCTTAAAAATATTCTTATTAAATTTTGAAGTAATCTTTCCTTGACACTTGCACCGCTCCTATGTGTAATAGGAAAAAGGGACAGCTGAGAAAAAATAATTAATATTATCTTCCTCTCCAAACCTAACTAAAAAGTAAGGAAGAAAACCTACAAGGAAGTTCTCAGGGAACAATGTCAAAAACCTGAGAGCTTGACTCTGGCCGCCTAAAACTAAGCGAAGGACTGTGCTCTTCACGAAGTACCTGGCAAGCTCATACACTGAGATAAGTACGTCAATTATTTTCTTCTTCTAGTTTAACACTTTGATTAACAATTTTCCTGATAAATCATGTTAGTATTGCATTCTCCATGCCAACAAATACCAACATACCTCAGAAAACAAGACCATATGCTACCAAAATAACATATGAACCTGTTTTGGAAACAAACGTTTCTCTTCTGGAGTGAAAGACTGAGATCCAACTCACATTACAATTTCCCAGGTGTAAGTTTATAAGCTCAGACATGGAAGATATATACCCAGTAACCAGTTTACTTATGCCAGCATGTCTCCAGTCAAGGGTACTCCTGTGCCAAAGCTCCACAGTTTAGCCTCCATCCTTGGGGAGGGTGGTATCAGTCTGCCAGCAGGAAATAGTTCCTGCTGTCAGCTTACAGCTATTCTCCGTGATGGGGCTATGCCTGGGAGAGGACTGTGTGTGTAATGGAGCTCAGCCCTAAGCCTAGAAAGTTCCAGTCCTGAAGTAATTGATGTGATAAGTTGCAAGCTAGTGACATTTTGAGAGGCACAGGAGAGGATCAGAGTAAAAGCTGGAATTCATTGTCTTCTTGTAGAGCATGTTGTCTATTTGCTTTACAAAATAGACTTTCACAAAGACTTTCTTCTACTGACCGTCATAAAGAAAGATGCAGAGATTGACAGGTATAGAGTATCACAATGTCGTTATTAAACTTGAAACTGACATAGTTATTAGAAGTAAAATGCAAATTTTTATCTGCGAGGAAAAACTATGGTAAAATCTTCATCACTGTCCGCTTTTAAAATGGAAACTGCCTGCATGATTTTCCTAAAAGATATGCTCCAGTTACAGTAGGAATTAATTCAAAATTTTATGGACTGTGTTACACAGGTCAGACTCTGTAATTGCAAATCTTCTATTGCAATCAGTTAATCTACTAATTCAATTTTATGTTATGCATTTCATATAAGTTCTTGAATCCAAATAACAGAGTCACAATGAGTGATTTTAGATTCCTTTAAAGACTAGAAGAAAACTGAAGGGTCAGAAACACAAAAGAAAACATAAGTTGAAGAAGAAAATTGAAGGGATCACAAAATTATTGAGTCAATAAATAATACTGGTTGTATGATTCAATCAACAGACAGATAACATTCAGTTATGTAGACCCAAGCTTTCCTCTTCAAGTGAGCACCCTAAGCACTATGCTACACTATTATTTTCACTCCTGGGCTTTGCATTTGGGGCTTCAAAATAATTCTGTCTTAATGGGAAAAGAGGAAATTGACCCAGCTCTTAATACGTCAGCTCTTAAGTCTGTTTGATGGGACTTGGTGTCACTGCTTCTTCCTCCCAAGTAGAGGAGGAGATCAAATTATTCAAGAGATGGTCCTTGACTTCTCCTTCCACCCGTTTTTTGAATGACACCTGTCTTGGCCTCTGTGTTTTGTGATGGACACTGATGATTGCCAGGTCGGTTCTGAATCTTGTTAGAAACAATGAGACAGCAGCAAACACTTTAAAATAGGCCATCTTAACTAAGCCAGGTACATGCTCAGGCCATTGAAAAGAAAGAAAATTAGAAACTATTAATAAAATAATACTTACTAATTTTGCTAACGAATTGGGTCTGCAATCATGCCAATGCCTAAAATGTGTTCTCTCAGCCACACTGTACTGGATCTGGATGGGATGGGGTTAATTTTCTTCACAGCTATATGGTGCCATGGTTTTGACTGGTGACCAAGAAAGTGCTGATAGCACATATATGTTTTAGCTATTTAGTGTCAAGGCCAACCCTGTTTCTCACTGTGCTGCCCCAGAGAGGAGGCTGAGGTGGTCAAGAGATTGACAGCCAGAGTGAAAACGATTTGGTCAGTCAGGACAGCTGACCCCAACTGACCAAAGGGATGCTCCCCACACCCCATAACATGCTCAGCAATAAAACAGAGAGGGAATAACATTGCCCAGGGACTGTCAGGGCATTGCTTTGATGTTGGTTATGGATTGCTTTTAGAATCACTAATTTTCTTTTCTTCTTCCTTCCATCCCTCCCCTTTGCTTACCAGTGTGTTTGTCTCAACCCAAGAGTTTTTTTCTCACTTTTATCCTTACAGAGTTCTCTCCCTCGGCCTGTTTTGGAAGGAGTAAGACAGTGACTGAATGGGGTCTGAGTTGACAGCTGGGGTCAGCTCACCACGGACACAGCACTCAAACTTGTATTATTAATGACACATCTGCACCTAAGTTATAATGGAAACAGTCAAAGTTTGGCAACCATTTTGAAAACCGTATTTCTGATTTGTAAAATCATATAATATGAAGACTGCATTCATATAAGTATATACTAAATTCATACTGATGTAATGTTCACATTTCAAGACGGGAGAAAAACTAGCCCAATTTTTTGGAAACAAAATTTGAAATTCAAAATTGAATAGAATTTGGTCACCTTTACAAGGAGGTCCTTAAAGAACAGGAAAAGCATAATTTATTCTAAAGATTCATGCAGATTACAGACTCACAGGACATTGTTAAATTAAATAAATGTGCACAAGATATATGTCCAATGGCCAATATATTTTTTAAAACAAATTTTAGACAGTACTGCTTTTTTTTTCCCAGAATATTTTAAATATACAGAATTACTCAAAGTATTATGCAAACGCAAGTGTTTGTGCTTACATCATATCAAATCACAGCATCCGTAGCCAAGATTTGGCTTGAACTTTAAAAAGGTTATGCATAAATGTTCCAGTTTGATAAGCATATATTCAGAATTACAAAATTTTATACCACTAAAAGTTAAAAATGTAAAAACAAAGGATGGGTCCAATTTCAACACTTTCGACTTGCATGAATGTTCTGGGCAAGAGATGCTGAACATAGTTTTTAACAAGAAATTTAATCTTTATATGAAATATGCATGCAGGCAGAAAACATGTATTTTTTTTAAGCATTATTTATTTCAATATTCTGAACTATGGCTTCCATTTTGTCAAATATTTCTGCCTAATTCAGCCAAACATTTTTTATATTTCCTACTTTTTGAAACGTTCCTATATTTTGTGGCAATATAGCTGGGAGTAAGTAAAATAAAATCTTGGCATGAGCAAAATTCACTAATTCATATTTTCTAAAATAGCTTCATAATAACTTTATAAGTTCCATGTCTTTTTATACCCAATAAGGTACTTTTTGTGCATAAACCCCACAGATCTAGAGTCCATAATCCAGTTAAATAACATAATTGTATATAATACCCTTGGGTGATGATGAAAGCTTACTTCAAATGTGTTCATAGTAATTTCAGACTAATCTGAGCAATGAACAACTCAGTGTTTCTCAGTGTGTTCCTTACCCACATTGAACAAGTAACAACATTTTAATTTTGGAAGTATCTGGAAACATCTTGATTTTGCTAGTACTTGTTTTCTCCATTATAGTCTCTTTTTTTCTTTTCTTTCCTTGTTTTTTTTTTCTCAGTGAGTAGAGACATATGCCCAAGTACTACACTGCAGAGAACATTATCACATTGCAGCATGCGTTAACCAAGTCATCTTTCCCAAACACCGCCATGTATGAATGAAGGAAGAAAAACGCAAAGCTTTCCCTTTCTCTGGAAAACACACAGATGTCTCAAGGAGAAGAGGGAAGCACTTAGGAAACTGTGAAATTAGCCACATTGAAATCAAGACTTGTACTGGCTTAGCTTCTTCCAAATGTCAAGGGGAAAAAAAAAATGGAAAAGAAAAATCTGATAAATTCCCAAAACACCAATTAGTATAAATTCAACCTCCACTGCTCTATCTCCAAGTATTTTCTCTGGAAAGAAAAGAAACCCACAGGACAACAACAGGAATACAATCACAACCAGTTTCTACCATAGTCATTCAAGTTTCTCCAAATTCCCCTTTTTCACCAGAATAACAGTATTTCCTTTAAGGAAAACTTTCTAACCACTTTAATTGGTCATGAGTTATAATCAAAAAATATCTGGATCCTTATAGTCTCTGCATGACCACTATAACTTACTGTGTGGGTGCTCTGAAAGTGCCTGAAATCTACTTTAGATAGAAAAGAAGAGTAATCAAAACAGTATACCTATCCCATTGTATAATATACAGGTGCACTAAGTCAGCACTTTCATCTCATAAATTTGTTAATACCTACAAATAACTTTGTGTGGATTTTAATAAACTTGTTTTATGCAGTAAATTACAGTTTTTTCTACGTATAAGCTACACCAGCATAGGATGTCTCATTATAAGAGCTACGTTAAATTGGGGGGGGGGGGGG
>VZRN01006453.1:384187-398687 GCA_013397935.1 Dasyornis broadbenti
TTTTTTGTGGTTTGTTTCTTTTTTTCAGTTTGTTACATTTGGAGTGAGAGTATTAGACCTTGTGAAATAAGTCTGGAAATTTCACTGGGTCCCAGGCTGAGGTGCTCTGGTACTCTGCTCTGGAAGCTCAGCTGTAGGGTGAGTTCCTACAGTCAAGAACAATGAAGAGGTGTGGAAACCTGAGTCAGTCCTTGGAATCTACCAGAGTCGTTTGTGTAAAAGAAAAAACATCTGATGACAGCTCTTGGTCTGTTTGCATTTTGCTCATACCACTGTGAATCAGAAGAAACCCTGCTGAGGCTGACAAGCCCTTCAAAAGAAACTTTGGGCCTCTTCAAAGAGGTCAGTATATGGAAGATCTAGGCTTTGAAAAATCTCTGCAATAATGAGGCTTGCCTGTCTGAATGAAGTAGATCAATCCAGGTATACCTCCGACTCCTTTTCAGCAGTGCATCTCTCTCTGGGCTACAACATTTTACCTCAGGGATTAAAATTGCTGTGCTAGGCCAGAATGGCAGCAAAGCATTACAGTTTCCACTCTATTCCTGAATCCCCTAAACAGCCAGTTATACAGCAGCTTTCCCCCAGCTAATTTTTAAATTGATACTCAGTGTTGACTCTGTGCACTAGGGCACACAGTCCAGGCTTTTGACTCTGAAATTTCATTTTTTATTATCCGTGTGTATATTTTGTCCTTTTCTAAAATGCACTAACCCAAATATATCAAGACTGAGGCATACAAGATTAATTTCTTATATTGATTTTTCTGGGAAAAGAAATCAGATTTAAATGTATCGTTTTCCAACCCTGCTGGAATTCACTAGTCCGTTATATATCAGACGAGAGTAATTGCAACACTTCCTGTATAATTCATTTTTTCTGAGAGATCATATGGATTTCTTCTTCACTTAAATGATATTTTTCAGACTGAATTCATGCAGAGGTTTTTAGTGCTTTTAATAATTTATGTTGTTCGGTCCCAAATCTCTGTTTATCTCTACGATATTTCATCCACGTTTTAAAAAGGATTACACTAAAATGGTGCTCGGCAGAGCAAAACTGGGGAAACGGAGTGGCTTACAGTGCTCTTCTCAAGTGAAAGAAGAACCTTGAAGTTTATCATATCTGACACTCTATTATATGGAGGGAACATCTCTAGGCAGAGATCCATGGATGAGGTTACACAGCATTGCATTAGGAAAGAAATTATCCAGAATGAGCTATTTGACCAAAAATTGGAAATGAAAGATAAAAGCCCAAGAGAAGTTTTCTTTTCTTGCAGTTGTGTTTACTTTTATCCTAGTCTATCATAGAATACATAGGAAACAAACTCTTACTCTGAAAGTCCTAAGCCTATCAGTGTTTAAGAGGCATATGGACAATGCCCTTAATACATGCTTTGACTTTTGGTCAGCCCTGAACTGGTCAGGAAGTTGGACTTGATGACCATTATACTTAGAAAAAAAAAAAATTAGATGCTCATCTAAACAGGAGTTGGGTAATTTTTGTTATTTCAACTTTGCCAAAAAAGTCACCTTTGAGCAAAGGTGTGAGGATAGTTTACCGTATGTATAGCGTGTGACTTGTCCAGCCTGTGGAGCTGAGGCTTTTCAGTTTTTTCTTTTTTCTTTTCTTCTTTCCCAAGAACATGATAGGATAAAGTCTTTTGTAAAAATTAGCCAACTCCAGCCAGTTTTTATCATCTGAACCTATAATTAATGTTCTTCAAACACTGTACCTTATCTGCTGTCTTAAAAGAACCTTGTCTGTGAGAAAGCCAGAGACACACTTTAATTTAAACTGTCAAAGATGAAAAGGAAAAATACCTTATTCTTCCTTTTACACATGTGAGGAGGAACTTCAGTCTTTGAAATAGAGAATGTCAATGTCCTGTGCCAGTATGATGCTAAACAAAGTGGGTAAGGAAGATTGACTCATTACAAGTATTCTGCTCCTTGTCAGATAGGGAAAGTCGAAGACCTTGTTTGCTAATTTTTTTTTTTTAATGACTGACGAAGGATGATAACTGATGTCAGCAAATGAAGAAACATTTGAATTAAAAAACAAGTCCTTGACATTCATTTAATTTATCCAATATGAAGCAATAAAAAAAAATATGGAGACTTCTTATACGTGCTGGAAAACCTGGTTGTACTGAAAGAGTAAGGGTGGATTTTACCCTACATAATTTCTGTCACCTCAGTTGGACAGAGTGCCTTGGCCCACCCTGCCCAGGGACTCAAGAGTAGTTGGCACCTCCAGGGAACAAACCATCCATCCTGTCTGCACTGGCTGTGCCAATGTCTATTGACTGATATCTTCAAGTGCTTCTTTGCCTACACAGGCACCCAATATCTCAGACAGTGAACACTCTTATGCAGGAGCTAATTTAGAAAGTAGGAATGAGTTTTCCTCTACCATTTTTGTATCTTCTCCAGGGAAGACAAAATGTAGTCATCACAAATGAGTTGTGAGTGACCACTGCATGGTTTAAAAATGTCTCCAGCTATTGCAGGAGGCATTAGAGTGCTTTGTATCAGCTCTCAGCTAGGACTTGGTTTGTACCTATTAGAGTACTTCTCTGCTTATATTTTGCTCAGGCCATTGTTGAATTATCCTTGAACATCTGTGCCAGCTCCATAATTACCCATAATCAGAACTGACACTGTCTCAGTAGTTCCTAAAAAATGAAAATTAAAAAAAAAAAAAAAAAGAAGAGCGATTTACTTTTTTTATTACTATACATTAGGGGAAAAGAATAAAAATACTTTTTTCATTGAAGTCTGTAAAAGTAATTTAAAAGGATAAACCTGGGTGACTTTACTAGATACTTTACTACTTCTTTTTCTTAGGAAGTATCTAAAAACAAAAGAAAGTTAAAATCCAAACACCTCATAAAAATGTAATTATATTTCAATTATTCCCTGGGGATTGTACTGAAAAGAACATGTTGATTTTGCTGCCCGTGGCTCCAAAAGAAACAGAATAATAAGAAGTCTTGGCATTTGCTGTACAGAAAGGTAAGTGGCAAAGCCATTTTCATTCCAAAATAATAATTCTTGTTCTTTGCATGTTTAAAGATTTCTTGATATTTCATTTTTCTCCTCTATCATTGGTACTAGAACTGAGCCTCTTTTTGCATTTATTTTGAACTTCTTATTGAGGTTATCTACCCTCTAACCAGCAGCTTGACTTCCAGTCACTCCACATGAGACTCTTGCCCCAGATTCTTTACGTTCACAACAGGTAATGAACCCAATGCAAGGTCTGCTTCAGCACTTTGTGTTGACAAAGAAGAAGGTCAGTAACAATTTTCACAGATTGCTTCCTATTTAAATATTTGTTGGAGACAGGGAAAACCTTGATTTAACTGTAGTAGTTCACTGTTGTGCCAGTCAGTCAATTTTTCACCAATCATTGTTTTACCTTCTGCAGTGCGGAGTATCATGGAAAAGGTCTGAACAAAATGTTACGTGCCAGAGAGTCCCAAACTGCAGGATTCTTGAAGACTGCTATTTCTAACCTCAAAAAAGCCCTCTAAGGTATCCTGATGAAGACATTTTAAGTTACAGCCTGTGCTGGTTTAGCTGGGATAGAATCAATTGGCTTCACAGGGGCTGGTAAGGGGCTGTGTTTTGGATTTGTGCTGAACACAGGGCTTTTTATAGCAAGATATTCTTGTTATTACTGAGCAGGACATACACAAAGCCAAGGCCTTTTCTGCTTTTTATGCTGCCACACTGGTGAGGAAATTGGGAGTGCATGGGAGGAGACACAGCCAGGACAGGTGACACCAAGGGATATTCCAAACCTTATGACACCATGCCCAGAATATAAAGTGGGGGAAAGAAGGAGGAAGGAGGAAACATTTGGAGAGATGGTGTTTGTCTTCCCAAGTAACCATTACATGTGATGGGATCCTTCTCTCCTGGAGATGACTAAACACCTGACTGCCTGTGGGAAGCAGTGAATTAATTCTTTTGCTTTGCTTGTTTGCACAGCTTTTGCTTTCCCAATTAAACTGTATTTACCCCTGCCCACGAGTTTTCTCACTTTCACCCTTCCCATTCTCTCCCTGATCCTACTGGAGGGAAAGTAAACAAGACTGGTCCCAACAGTGAACCCTGGGAAGAGCACCACTGGTGACAGGGTGCCAGCTGAATGTAATTCCACCACTCTGAGCCTGGATCCAGCACTCCAGGTAGGGTCTCACGAGAGCTGAGTAGAGGGGCAGAATCACCTCCCTCAGCTTGCTGGCCACTTTTCTTTTCATGAAGTCCAGAATGTGCTTGGCCGTAGTTGGGCTGTGAGTACCCATTTCTGGCTCATGCAGATTTTCATCCATGAGAATCCACAAGTCCTTCTTGGCAGGGCTAGTCTTAATGACTTCTACCCATCTGTACTCGTATCTGGGAAAGCCCCAACTCAAGTGCAGCACCTTGTACTTGGGCTTGTTGAACATCATGTGGTCCTCATGGACCCTCTTCTCAAGCTTGTTCAAGTCCCTCTAAAACCTGGAATCTATGAACATTGTGGAACAGCCATCCTCAGAGGTGTTCGAAAATGCCTGAGCTGGTTAAGTTGATATCCCCTGCTCCTGGCACTAGAAGTGTACCCATTTTAAGTAGCTTCACCAAAGCTGTGTACAACCAGATGATGGAGCTGCTGAATTGCTGTGTTTCAGCAGTCTGTAGTGATACGAAGTGGAGGAGGGCAGCAGCTGACTTCACACATAATTTTGTTAGCAACACAGCACTAAATGAGGACTGAAAAGAGTACTCCTCAGATCTTATGAAGCATTGTTGTAGTGGTTTCCAAATTCTTTTCAAATATTTTCTCAGTCTCCTGCACTTGATGCTTCTGTGTAAGAATAGCTCCTAAGGGCAGCCAGTCCTGAAACATCCATCAAATGTAGCTCCTACAGCAATGGGAACACTGAAGCCTCCCCCACAGCTTAGTTTTAGAGGGTTTTGCCAGGGCGCAAGATGATTCCTTCATAGGGAAAATTAAACCCAGCCCCTTTCCTTCTAACAGACTTGGCAGGGGAACTGGAGCTAGAACTATTAAATGGAAAAGCAGTGGAAAGGCACGCAGTGTCCAAAGCTGAGAGAAAGCTGTAAAGGAGCATCAATGAAAAGCACACCAGAAACTTGGAAAAAAAAACCCCTTAAAACCTGCCAAACTCAGAAAAAGGAGATTTCCACACAGAAATGCAGCTGAGATACCATTACTGTAACTAAAAGCAATAAAAGGTAACAAATTATATCAGCAAAAATGAAACCCACATAGAAGTATTAAGTCACTAGCCTCAATATCAAGTTTGTGCACATTGATTCTTAAAAATACTAACCATTATTTGTTACCAAAACTTGAACTTTTCATTCGCATAAATAAACATAACATTATGAATTCCCTGTGAAACTTTCTATTCCCTATGGAGCAAGAACATCTCCTCTCTTTACAATACCCACAGCTATACCACAGACTTTGCTTTAGTCAGTCACCAAACCACATCTTTCAATAAGAATTCAACTCACCTTATTTCCTTGTCAAGTGTGTTATAAATTCACCTTGGCTTATATGTGTTTTTTGTTTGTTTCCATGGGTTTGGGGGTTTTTTAATAACTATATAAAATACATATTCTAAAATATATGTACGACAATTATTTGGTTCAACAAGAAGAAAAAATATTTCAAGTACTGCGCAGTAAACATATGAAATTTTAAATACAAATCCCATTGCTTTTTTCTTCAGTTAACTTTTTTGGATATAATTTGACTTACTGGAGAATCAGGAATAATTTCATGCTTTTCAGAGCCGCATCACTGTCACTGGCTTAAGGGAGTGTGAATGCAATTTTAAGCCCTCTTTATCTGAGAGGATAGTGTAGTGTCCTAGATTTGATAAGTTATTTGTTATAAGAAAAGGGTATTCAGCTCATACATTTGACTTCTGAAAGTCCACATCAAGCGTCTCCCCGCTGTTAGCATGTAATCAATGTAAAACATTACTCCGCAGTTTCCCACTGGGTAGTGTTTATTTCTTGTACTATCTAAAGGATTTCCAGGAGTGGCAGGCAGGAAGCTGCTGGTAGCTTCAGGGCTCCCACAACTCAGTCAGATGCCAAGCAAAGCCAGTTTGCAGGAACTTTTTCAATAGCGTCTCATTTCATGGAGTCTCAATGATCTGACTATCAATGAGGAATCTATTTTTATCCAGGCAACTTTTCTCAAATAACTGAACTCTTTGAATAGATTTACAGAGGACAGATTTCTAATAATTCTCTTTTCAGGGATATTTTTTTTTCTTTTTCTCTTTTCTCGTTACCCTGGTAATGGTCACCAGGCAATAGGAAATCAGAATTCAATCTGATTTATGCTGACTTACAAGACATTGGAATGATGGCTGTAAGCCTTGTTGCATTTCAGTGTCCCATTAACTTCAGTGAAAGAGGTGATGCACCTACAGAGGAACTCTGCAATTAAACTCATGGAGTTTAGAGTGCATTCACCCTGTGTAATTAAAGGGCCAAGGAGAAACTAGAGCACTAAAACCCTGCCTGTCCCCAGTATTGAGGGCTACTCTGTCACATAAAAGGTAGCACAGAATGAATATATTTAAAGAAAACAGTTGGTGAGATTGTGTTGTGTACAGTGCCACCTACATTATGCCCTCCTCCTCTCAAGGGATCTAGAAAATCATTTTCTGGAAAAGGACAGGGAAAGAAAGTTGAAGGAGTTGGGAGCTATAGCAGTAAATGTGATATGGAAAATTTTCATCAGACAGAAAATTAGGGAAATTCCCATCTTTGTCAATCTTGCTGAAAACCAGGACTCCTTTGTAGAAAAAATCTTATGAATCTAGACTGCCATCTAGGCTTTATGAAGATTCAACTTTCTTGCTGCTTCATGAAAAAATGCTCTTAAAGTCCTTTACTATTTTACTATACTATAATAGAGTCCAGTCTGCAAATGGCTTTAAATACAGGTCATTCCTGAATTAAGCTGTGGAAGACAGATTGCACTTTAAAAGTGTCCTTTCATTCTTTGATATACAAACTCAGAAATAGATGGGAAGTTGCGTCCATTTTAGTACAAGTTTTTTTGATGTTATTTTGTATACTTTCTATACCGTTAATGTTTCCTCTGATAAGCCTTCGGCTTTTTTACTAGAAATACATTTTGTCTATATCCTCAGAGCAGCATTTAACATAGAAGTTCTACTTTGTACAACCGCAAAATACATTAAAAGAAAAAGATACATTCTCTGCATGTTTTAGTCAATCCAAATTTAGGTGCACAGCTGAGATTCCCACTTAAAAATGTAGCTGTTCGGTGCTTTATTTATGGTCAATAGAAAGAGACAAGCATGTAAGAGAGACTGAGTTCACCAAAGAACTGAATTTCTCTGTTAAGAACCATGATGACAACCTTGGCAAGGTGTGTGTTTGAGATAGGTATCCAAGTCTCCAAACCTGTATGAATCACAGTGAAGGGTAGCTTGTTTCATTTTATTTAGGGAAGTCAGGATACAGAATGCCACTGCAATCAGTGTCACTTCAAGTGTTCACATGAAAGATAGGCGTGATTACTCATGCTTCTACATTACACCATTCTGTAATTTGCTCTTACTTGAAACTGAATATTATGAATTTACAATGTAATTGTTTATAAAAAACAAAGAATCATATTCTTTCAGCCCTAAAGAAAGCTGAATTACTACATTAAATAATATTGTCACTGTATCACTTCACATTAAAAATGATGACTCTAACTGAGGTAGGAACAAAAGAACATTAAATACTATGACTATCTAATCATACTGCAGTTTTTGGAAAAAAATGTGTGCTGTCATAACTTTTAAAAGCTGTATCTTTACATAAGGTTGAGGAATGTACCATATTGCCAAATAATTACTACATTTGAGCATTTTGAATGTGGAAAAAAATACAAATATAGGTACTATTGCCAATTGAAAGAAAAAATTAAGACAAGTAAATTATAATCAGAATTTCAACAATTTCAGTTAACGATGAGACTCATATTAAAATGAGACAATATAATATCCTTTTGCTTGACCTTTCTACCTTCTCGTAGTTGAGCCTTATTCAATTCATCATAAATAAATATTACGAATTTTTACTAGCCATCAAGTCACTAGGCAAGGAAGAATATCCTTTGCATAAAGAAATGCCTGTAGGTGGATTGTGTGATTTATATTTTTCTGCAGAACCATAGTGTTCCTGGATTGACTTCAGCAGAACTGCAATGAGATTAATGTCCAGTGAGCTACAGAAATGGCAAAGAATTTCCAAACATCAGAAGAAGATGAGAAGACCAGGAGAAAATAAAAAGTCATCTAGAAACAGTGTCACTTCATGCAGTTAGTCAGAAATCTCTGAAATGCCTCTGAATTATTTGCAGCCTGTACCCAGCTGCTGTAACAACAAAATCAAAGCTCTTCATTAGGAAACTCATAGTGATTGATAGAGGATGACAGATATTTTGATTTTATCAAAAGTTAGTATCATTTCCCCAAGTGAAAAGGAAGCCTAAAGAAAGCTATCTCCAAATTTTCTGAACTGAGCAGATGATGCAAAGAGAAGGTGAAACCTCAAAAAATGTTTCTGAAGCTTTGCTTAGAAAGCCATTATCATATGTATGAGGTCAAACAAAAACTGTGTACTAGAAAGAGATGCAAAGTTAACCTGGAGTCATAGAGATGGTTCAGTTGATCACACAGACATTTAGGCAGTTCAGGGACCTAATTTAGGATTCTCCCTGGGATCTTTATGGAGTCAGTAGAGGCATCTTCAGAGGGTGGCCCAGATATTAAGTCAGCTGAGTAAGACAAGTTCTACGTTTCCCTGTACCTCTGTTTCAGCTACAGAGGACCCTTGTAGGCTCACCTACCTTCTAAGACTCTGTGGTTCTGGTGAGATCTCTGCTTGACATAATTTCATTTGCAATGCCTCTTATTCTACATGCACTGATGACATCCTTATCAACGAATGTCATTGCCTGTTAGCCAGGCAATGGTGACTCACTGTTGTTGGAAGGTGCATATAATTCCCACAGAAAGGATGATGTTCCAGACTGACTCTTTCTGGGCTGGAGCTCAAGGAGTTGACAATATATCCAAAAAGGTAATTGATTCAGAGCATGCACAGAGTGTTTAATATGATTTCCTATCCCTTGTCAGTTCCAAAACCTGTACCTCTAGAAAAAAACTCTGACATACACTGTGTCTACTTACACCTTTCCTGCACAAAACTCTGGAAACCTCTCTACTCAAGTCATTCCTTGCTTCCACACAACCTCCAAGAATCCACATCGTGCTCTGCCCTTTCTGAGTTTCCCTGCATATGTCCAGGCTGGCAAGCAAGAAAAAGAACTTTGAAAGGAATTTTTTAACCACTTCTCTTTTAGCCCTTGAGGAAATGTAAGACAGTAAGGGTTTTGTTTAGTTTTTCAAATAGCACAGCCCTAAATTACATATATTTTTGAATATCAAAGCGCAATCTGTGTGCATCTGACATTTTATTAAACCACTGGTAATTTCATTAGTCGTCATCCCTTCCCTATCTCATAGTTTTCTGCCCCTCATCATACTCCCTCCTTGTACATGAGTCAGCTGCAACTTCCCTTGATCTTTGATCCTTGGAACATGTCTTTCAACATATTTTTGCCTTTTACATTGATGGGAAAAAAATTAGAAGTCAGACAGTAACTAGTTTATGGCAGTTCATTCAAAATTTTCCAGAGCTGCTCCCACAAACTTACTGCGGAGATACCGAGCATGTTGGCAGGGCTATTTGTTCCAATGCTGAACACAATCCCTACGAGATGAGGATGTGTACTCCTCAGTTACAGCTGGCAGAAGTCTACTTGCATTGTGTGTCTTTGGCAGTCTTATCATTTATTACTTTCAAAAATCACATTCTGTTCTTTGATTTAATAAAATCCCTCAAGATCAGCTACTCTTCTGTTTTGACTTCCTATTGTAGAAGAATGCCAAACCATAATGATTTCTTCTTTCTGAGTTCTATAAAACTCAGTTTAGGTTTTGGGGGTTTTTGTATTTTAGCAAGTATACCTTTAAGCTAAAATGGCTAAAGAATGATAAAACAATCATTGCATCACATCTCATTTTTCAGTATACATTAATCTTTTCAATACTATATTTTTTCAAAAATCATTTAAAAATTTAAATGTCCTGTTAAAATGGAATGGCCATAAGAATGGCTACTCTTCTGTCAGTTAAGCCCTGTATACAAATGTGCTAATGAAATTGTGCCAGTGAGACAGGAATAGTAACTATTTTAAGTGCGATGCAGACTGTGAAGCTATTATTAACATTATACATTGTATACATTTAGTTATCCTTGACTAAAAATGGGAAAAAAGTGCTTTCTATCATTGTTTGTGCAAACATATTGCTTACACCAGTGAATAATCTGAGCAAAGCAGAAACAAATTGCTCTATCAGTATGTCATCCTACCGCCAAATTTCTTGTGATTATAAAACCATTATTACATATTCCTCCTACGGTCCAAAAACACCTACAAGCAGATGAAAATGAAACTTCTGCTGAATTGATTCCCACATATCCTCTGTCTATTCCTGATGTTTATGAATGTCCGTGACTTCTAAAAAGGAATCCTCCATTTTTCATCTTATTTTAATGCAATTCTTTCACCATGCTGATTCAGAGACATCATTCTTCATCAAGCATAGGTTGGGAAAAGGGTTTGGAAGAAGGTGACACAGGCAGTCTCTTGTGCTGCTCCAGATATTACTTTTTGTAGCTTTAGGTTAGTTCCAAACGTACACTCAGCTACAAGGAGAAACACTGAAATTATTTCATACTACTGACATTCAGACTCAAAAATCATTTATAAACATGGCAGTTGACCTGTAATTGGTCTAAGCCCTTTGAAAATTTACCTATGTCCTTATGTTAGTTATAGACCCTGCCTGGTAGGCAAGAGACCTCTCCAAACATTCTTTCTTCTGTTTCATGCTTCCAAACAGGTATGCAAGAACTGACCCAGTTGTTTACTTGCCTTTGGAGGATTTTCCTGAAAAGAAAATATCTTCAACTAAACAAATTGTCTTCCCAATATCACGCACTTATGTACTGGCAAATAGCAGCAGGGCAGATCTGGAATTTACATAGCAGGTCAAAGGGGTAGACAGTCAGGCTACAGGAAAAATAAATATGTCCAAATTGAAGACAAATTTATGACCTGGGATAAATATATATTTGTATGATGATTTCCACAAGCTTTGTGATCTGGTATACCTGAGGGCAGAACATGACCCTGAATTTTAAGCCATACTCAGCTGTATGCTTCTTGAATGTTTTCTTGTGCTGTGTCATCTTATCTTTGCTTAGCTATTCCTGGGGGGAAAATCTGTATTTTATTTGTTAGAATAATGCAATGTAGGTTTTCCAGAAGAGCTGTAATTCAGTGCAATTTTGAGAAAATGAGCCTGAGGTATGGCTTCTGCTATCTCTCTCGACAGCTCACCTACATGGAACAGAACAGTTGTGGTACAAGTAACTTAGGGAAGCAGCGCTTCAAGACAGTGATGTCTTTTGGAGTGACTTATCTAAAGGACAACTGGGCATGGCTCTACTCAACATATGGCTCCTCTCTGACTCTTTAAAGGAAACAAAAAAAAAGTGATGTAGGAAATACTGGTCCAGCGCTTGCACCCAAAGGGTGTGGGGAAGGTAGGCCTGCTAGAGATGGATTACGTTGTTTATGAAATCTTATAGGAAAAATCCTTCAGACATCTCTCCCACCTGCCTAAAATCAGCATTAGGACAAACTTCTCCTTATGACCAGCATGAATAAACCAACATAGATCTTGCCACTATACTACCACTTTTTAGAATTAATGTTCCCATAAAAGTACCATGAAAATCTCTAGCTCTTCCATTTGCAGGAATCCACTGCACAAGATGTCCACATGTAAACCACACAACTGAAATTAAGGTGCCACTGCATATCAAAACGAACACACGCAGAGAACAGATCAAGGATCGAAATGCCTGGTTAACCAGAAGGAAAACATTTCTCACCATATGGGTCCTTTGGTACCAACCTGCCTGCTCTCATCACCAAGGGAGACATCTCTCCTGTTTACAAAGTGCCTCCAAAAGATGGTCTTGAGAACTAAAATTACTAAATATTAGAAATCATATCTTTTGTAGAACCCAAATCTATTTTTCTCGCATTCCATTTCTCACATACCACCATTTGTGACAAGTAATCAATTAACATCTCTTCTTCACATTGGCTACAAGAACTTTATCAGATCATTCTATCAAAGTCTATAACAAAACAAATAGTTATGTTCAGAGTAGTTGTTCTCAGCTTGTGCTTAACTTTAAAGTTTTCTGTTTCCATGTCATATTTAAAGAAGGGCTTACATGTCTGAAAGCCTGTCGGGTTTTCCACTTTTAAAACATTTTCTCTACCTACAGACTTTGACTCATTCATCCAGGGATGTTGCCAAAGCAGCAATATTCCATGGTTTTGGGGCAAGCAACTCTTCCTTCCCCTTTGAACCTTTGCTTTTTTTCACATGAACTTAAAATTACACAGTGCTTGAGTGCTTCCATTTTTTCAAATAAAAGACTTCTAGGCAGTATTACAACTTGACCTTCTTCTGTACATGGCTGCATGCCTTCCCAGATCAACCCTTTTACTCCATTTCCGTGAAAATTTCCATATATGCTAAATGGTGTACAGTGAGAAGACGCTTTTACGTCAGGCTCTTGGGAGCACAGGGCAAGCAGCATTTCCCAACTGTGTGTTCTGAAGAGCTGGGAAATTCAGGGCATCAAACAAGACATTGTGAAAGAGGATGCACAGGTCTTGTCCAGAGTGCTCACTCATTAATTGGAATTTTTTTTTTAGCTTCAGTGAGTTTGCCTGAGTGAGATCCAGTAGGCCAAACAAGTTGAGTCGCATATGCCAGTGAGACTGTTTTGATTTTCATTACTGCATTAGCAATGCTGATATCAATGCTAATCAACCTGTAATTTTACAAATGAAATGTTATAAACCTCAATAATAAACGATACACAGCATACAGATGTAGAACACTATGGAAACAGGATTAGTTCCAGTTATATCTCTAAAGAGGTCACAGGGGAATTGACTTTAGGTTACACAAGCAGAAGCCAGAACTTGAAAGCAAACACTTTGCTAAGAGTCTTTTTATTGTTGTAAAGTCAGTGTGAGATCGCTCCATCTTCTCTCTCAGCTTTGTTTTCCTTACCCTTCCTACACACCCATGTTTCACCTGGACTCTTCCCTCAGCAACTACACCACTCTCTCCTATTCCAACTTCCTGCTCCAACTTTCATCTCTTCTGAAGAAGCTGAAAGTCTTATTCCTACAATCTTTATTACTCAACTTTTCTAAGCCAAATTGTCTTTTTAGAGGATTTGAGCCTTGTAAGTCTTTACAACAGTAGAGCAAAGGAACCTCAAAACCTTGCTTTCATTCCTGATCCTTCCTTTCCCCATGCCAGTCTGTAGACAGCATGAATCTCAGCAGTATTAAGAGAGTGGATGTTGTCTCCTTTGCTCAGATTCATGGTTTCAGTTCTCCAGGTCTTTGCTGCCAAACTCTGCAGCTATCATTCACTCTACTGGACCTCCACTGTTGGACCTTTTGTTTTTGGAATGTTTGTCTGCACAGCTCCCTACCATCTGCGATGTGCCTGGCAATCTTCAATTGTTTTTATTTTCCCCCTTTTTCAAGATAATAACAAACTAAAGTCAGTTCTGTTGGAAGAACAGACATTTTGGACACAGAGACTATTCTCTTGATAAATTTTAAATTTCTGCTTCAAAACATGGTGGTTTTAGATAAGTGAAGACATCACCCAAATGCTGGGCTGTCACAAAGTATTTTTCTTTAAGTTCATTTCCAGATGTAAATCACTGGGTGGCAACTGACACCAAGGAATTGAAAGAAGAGTGTTTAGCTGTCAGCTTGATGCATCTGGCTGGCTGTGTGGTTATAATGGTATCACAGTGTCTTGGGGAGCTACTGAATCACTCTATAACAGAAGGTTGTCTACTTCTCCGTGTGCAAAGTAATAAAGCAGTATACAGAAGAAAATATTAGACAGCTATACTCCTTAGGCCAATTTGTCTCACAGCTATTCTACAGTAAATCAGAAATAATTCCACAAACCTCTGTAGAGCTATTCCAGATTTATGTTTGCAGAGCCAAGAGCATAATCTAGCTTTTCAGTCTCATTCTATCATTTTATATAGCCAGTACTGAAATGGTGATGGTATACAAGAGTTTCTGAAAAAATTTCTGTTGTAAAAGCACATTTATTTTCACAACTATTTTAACACCCAAACCTAAAATACAATGGAATAGATAAGCTGGCCACTTTTGAACTCTTTGTTGGCTGTGTATGAGATATACGTGAACTTTCTTCACGCATTTGATGTGCACCTTA
>VZRN01006453.1:399629-429237 GCA_013397935.1 Dasyornis broadbenti
CCTTCCGCGCCTTCCTTCCGCGCCTTCCTTCTGTCATTTTCCTCTGGATCACCCACAGGAAGGGTATAAGAAAAAAAAGGGTTAATATAAAAGGCATAGCCCTTTCCAGTTCTTCCCCACTTGAGCATGAGCTCAGTTCTTTAGACATTTCGAGGGAGCCAATGTACTACACAAGTCCTCTTCCAAAGGTTGTATAAGATAGCCATGGTGCCTGGAAATCTGTTAGAAAAGTCTAATCTGTGCTCTAATATGACAAATTTCAGAAGAAAGAACAACTTCTAAATGTTACTTGAAATTACTATTGATTTTATCTAAACTTAAACACAAAAATTTGAAATTTGTTTCAGGACAGTGTATAGTCTGGTAGGAGCAAAACAAAAAGTCCTGTTTTCTAGTTCAGTCATTGCACTGCAACCATAACAAGCTAACTTTAGTGCATATCTTTGTACCTGGTATCTCACTAAGGCAGCAGTTCTAATAACTATGACTGTCACAGATGCATCAGAGTCTCTGAGATGTTTTATTTTGAGAGGAAAAAAAACCCAATTCTTTTTTCCACCAAGATTTAGCTGGTTTGTTTTGGTTTTGTTTTTTTTTTTAATAACTTTTGTAGGTGAAGATAATTTAGACTGTGAACACTGACAGGCAGAAGATAATTGCATGTCTGTGGGTGAGTGGGTGACTATCTGAAAGTGAACTTTTGAACTCATAAGCAAGCACGAGCTATGAGTATGCAGCCTGTTAGTTGCAAATGGTATGGGCTGACTGTAAATTTTGATAACATTGGGACTAAATAACTGTGGCATGTCCTGATTCCTCCAAAATGTAAGGCAGAACCACCAATTAGGAGCTGATTGTGCCTTTGCTTCTGCACATTGGCTATTTAGATCGGGAGATCTGGGGGCTGGAAAAGAAGGCGGTGAAGATCACGACTGGAGAAATGATCCTGGAAGTTGCAGAAGACCCTGGAAGATCACTGCCTGGGGATGAGCAGATGCCCTGGCTGCTAGACCAGGGACCTTGCACATCTGAGACTGGTACTGTGAGCAGCAGCACAGCATCCCCTGGCTGGGCTCTCTGCCTGTCCTTACCTGGCCAGCAGCCACCTCCCTGTGAGGAGGGACGCTGAGACCTGGGGAGCACAGTGCTGGTGGGGAGGGGGAGAATGAGTGTGTGAGGAAACCAAGCAGAGAAAAAAAACTTAATCTCAGGGGTTCTTAAAGAAATCTCAATAATAAAGAAACCCCAATATCCAGATCAACCACGTGTTTTTTATTCCATCTCACCTGTGACACTTTAAGACATAACTTGCTTGATTGTATAATTCAATTGCTGCCAAGCTGCATCCCCATGCATGCAAAATGCAGTAAATGTATTCACAACAGAGACCATGCTACTTGTGCAGGGATCAATGACTCACCAGCAGTGTAGTCTTCTAAATTTAGCTCTGTGCCCTATTGAGGAGTTACTCTGACAATTTACCATGGTAATGCCACCCTTATGAGCTTATTATCACTGTGTTCATCTTCTCCCTCTTACTGCTGCTGGAAAATAGGTGTAAATACACTACTGTTGTCACTGTTTTCCTTTCAAATTCTAACTTCTAAATTGCAGAGAAAGAACAGAAGGAGAGAAACTGAACAAAGATAACTTAATCTTGTTAAACCTGGTGGCAAATCACATTTGTGTTAGAGTGATGCAATGAAAAAAAGATACATCCCAATACAAACACTAGTAAATCCACTCCTCAATTATTTTCAAACATGGTAAATCAAATTTAATGCCAATATATCTACATGTGAAAGAATAGTCTGGCTGAGAAAACAAGAAAATTGTACAGAATTATGGGAGTTGTATTTTAAGTGAGTCTTCTTTATAATGAAATCATCCTTGTTTGCTTGTATTTTTTCAGATATTTTTAAGAAAGGAAATGAAAACACAAGTTATTAATAAATACTGTCATGTAATGAGACTGTGGAAGTAAAAATTACTGTAGAAATACTGGAAGCTCATTTAAAACTCAAAGAGGCATTTGGAAATAACTGGGCAAAACAACACAGAAAAGTCTGCATAATGTTAGTCATGCTAGTAAGTAACTGAAAATGGCTGATGCCCTTTTTCAGACTTGTATCATAAAGTATGGGCTGCCATTAAGCCAGAGTCTGTTTTCTTATAAGGGGGGGACAAATATCCACTAATACCGGTAGTGCTTATTGAATTTCCTTCTCCAAGTATGACATGATACAGCCAGCACAGGAAATGCTAAAAAAAGCAAAGACAAGTGAGGTCAAAACACTAAACTGATGTCAAATATCATTTCCACACCTCATCTGCTCTCTGAACAAACTGTTACTGCTTTTCTTTAAATCAGGACCCATGGCTGCTATCATTTCTCTATCAGGTCGTGGGCAGGCACACAGTTTAGCTCTGTCAGGATAATCTGGGTGTCCTCAGGCTGACTTGATGTTTTCAGCTTTGTCTGAATCCAGTGGTAAAACATCTGCTGTAGGCATGGATTGTAAAGCCATTTTTTGCCTCAGCCCTAGCCTTCTCCTTATAACTTCCCTTTTCTGGTTTCCCTATACGTAAGTCCTGTGTAATTATTTCAGGATTAGCTCTCCTTGGTTCAAGAAACTTGACAGAATTCAGCACTTATACGTGTCCATCTGCCCTGTTGTTTAAAAATTTGTCTTGAACAACATCCTTTCTACTGATAGCAGGCTTTATTGCTCCTGACTTCTTAATTAACGTTATGTTATGCTTATTTTTTTACAAGAGGTACTTAAATATTTTAGACATTTTGTGGTTTAGCTAAATAAAATAAGCCTACACAGCTTAAGAATTCAGCCTGCACCACTGGCCTCATCTTTTTCTTTTCCACATAAATCAGCTTATTTGTTTCTAAGTACTCCCAAAAGCTTATTTAAATAAGTCAGAGTACTTGTTGTTTATAAAATACATCTCCCTGGATGGGTATATGGACAGAGAAAAAGAGAAAACCATTGCTGTTCACAGGAGCAAAGTGTGAAATCGTGGGTGCTGGTACTGTAAAATCCCGGGGTAAGATCCTTTCTTAAAGGTAAAAGTATTTCAGATGAAAACAATTTTATAAAAGAGACTAAAATCCACAGGTGGGCCAGTGTTGTGAAGTCCAGAAGACTGGATTCAAAGGCACTAGAGAGTTTAGGACTTTTTTCCCTACTTACCAGAAAAATCTTCTAGTGACAACCTCGATAGCAAGAAATTAAACCAGTTGGAGCATGACAAACCAAGTCAGAAAATGTGATTAAGGATAGACACATCATGGAATATATGAAATAACAGGAACATTACAGGCATGCCAGGGAAGTGGGTTGAGAGGGAAGGCATTAACCATGTCAGCCAGCATTCAAAGGCTGAATTTCTCTGTGGAGGGCTGGAAAGGTTGGGAAGGAAAGACAGATAACAGCAGCAGGCTGGATCCATTAAACTGATCACTTAAAGACTGCAGTCCTTTGAAAAAGAGAGATGGATCCTAACACAAAACCAACAAAACCTAGGGAACACATAGCCATGAGGATAGTATTAAACTTAGTTATTCCCCAGGATTTAGTATAGACTACACTGCTGTTTTCCTTTTCACTATCTGCAAACAGCTTTTCTGTATTCAATTTCTAAGATGCAATTTCCCAGCGGCTGCCCGTTCATTAGATTTCTGGCATGTATGGTTGTCAAAATGTATAAATAATTTGGGACCTGCTAACCTGCCACTCATACTGAGGTCAGTTTTCATTTTGGGTGATGATACCTGCAATTATTTGTGCATTTTTCTTTCTGGCAAGTTTTCAAACACCAGTTAGCTAGTGAGCAGAAGATGATGGCTTTTTTTCTGTAAAGAATTATAAGCAGAAGTATGCAGAGAATAGCTTTAGGATGTCTATTACATTAACACCATCATCCTCAGAGTGAGCTATGACAACAAGAATGTCTCATTTGGAAAACAATCCAGGATAAAGAAATAGAAAGGAATATGTCAATATGTAATGCCATGACATTTCTGAGGGGTTTGAGCTTTTAATTAGTGAGGCTAGAGCTATTCAAAATGACCTACTATAGTTTTGCTTTTTACTGGTTTCTTTGTCCTGGTAGGCCATCCAGCTCATCACCTCATTAGTTTTTTGTTGTTGATGCATTTGGTTTTTGGAAAGGCTTTAAGCTCGTTACATTTTCTTCCTCAAAAGCAGAGAATTACATAGAGACCACAACCATCCCTCAGTGGCTTAGTCTTTCAAAGGGGACCATTATTAAGTGCACTGTGACGCAGACAGCCTCTTCTGTAATCACATAAAAACCCCAAAAGTAGGGGTTTACATAGTGCCCATTATCTCATGGCTGAGATAGATGATTACTCCTGGAAGGCAGGATCTTGTGGTAAGTCAGCTGCTATGTGTGACGTAAGATGTCGCTGTTTAGAAGGAAAAATCCAATTCAAGCTGTTTGACTCCTGGTTTGACTCTAGGAATTTATTTGTTAGTGTATGTTGCCTTTTACAAATCTTCAGTGTAACTCATTTCAGCAAACCTCAGGAACCAATGCATAAACAGACTGTAGGTAAATATAGTTCATTTTCCATAAGTAGACTGTAGACAAAACCCCAGTAGAGTGAGGATGTACAGGTGGAGCAGATATTGAGTAGGCCTGAGTGTATAAGTGCCTGCAGAAAAGTAAAAACCTCCATTTAAAGTCTCTTCTAGTATCTCAGATGAGTTTGAGAGTGCATAGGAATGAACTCTAAGGTTGTAATACTATCATTAGACTCCCTATAGGTATAAAGTATTTTTTAGGCTGAAAATTACTGCTTGGTTCATTTTAACAAAATAAACTATATGACCCTCACAGATGCAGTGTTAGAGTGCATAAACTGTTTGCATCTTACTTTGTCTTTCCCTTTATATGATAGTTTTGTTTTGTATTTCTCCTGCGAAATTTGACCCCAAAGTCACAAGTGATCTGTGTAGGCATATTGATCAGAGCACATTCCTGGGGTCCTGCCGCAGGGCTTGAAGGAGGTCTTCCTTTTCATACCAAACTCTTGTGTTGTTTAGTACATTACTTGGGTGTAATCTGTAGGAAACAGGTGTGTGAAACAAATTAATTGAATCATGGCCTTTAAACAGTAATTTTTTTGTTTCTTCTTACAGCTACCTGAGGACAGAAATACTCTTTGTACGGCAAAATGGGATTGGATTGTTCCAAGAGTTGTTGTACACCTGCATTCAACATGAGCACCAGCACCTGATTTCCTATGGTGATCCTAGGAGCATCTCAGTGATGCACCAAATACCTGAACCTTCTCCAAAAAGACTGAAGATTGAGCCTGGTATGTCATGGCTGAGCTGAAAAGCCAAAGTTCCCGTAGTGCCTCTCAGGCAAAAAAAGCAAAATATGAACTTGGAAATTAACATGTAAACTTTGACCAGCACTTTTTCTTTGGGCTTTGCTTGCCCACACAGGACCACTGATGGCCAGCTACCATAGCACATATCCCTTCTGTTGCCAAGTCATTAACTGACTCCTTTGCTGCTCAGGTCTCTTTTCTTCCCATCTCCCTATTCCTAAGTTGCATGGGAGAATCCATCAAGTAGACAAGTCTTTTAGTTACAATACAAAAACTGGGAGAAAAAATGCAGAAGAGACGGAACTAGTATAAATACATACACATTGCTCATCAATGAATTAATTCATTTCCTTAGGCAGTACAGTCAATTTTCCTCAGGCTTCACTTCACAGAATAGCCAGCAAAATGGTACCAAGTGTGCCCTTATTTCTCTTTCTTAATGCCACACCACATTACCTACAATTTCTGATAAGTGTGGAGGAGATGGACTCTCATTTTATCACTCTGAAAGCATATATATAAACCTCTTATCAACTGGCCCCCCAGCACATATTTACACCACATGAAATGCCAGCAAGGCTTAAAACAGTGGGAGCAAGTGAACATTTCAGTCAAAATGCTCTGCAGTGAAATAGCTGGTGATGATGCAAGTTAAATTGCCAGTGCTAGGCAAATAGTTTCAGACTATCTGTAGATTTTTCACACTGGCACCATTGATTTTGAGTCTAGGGCACTAGTAAATCACAAAAAATCAATGAGGCAATCTGTGCAAAATAAAGTTGCTTTGAATAAACATCTCTGTGTTAGTATAAATGTATCTAGATTGCATACCTGGATTAAATGAGAACATTTCTCAGAAACTATGTGAAATGAGAACACTAATAAATTTTTCAATGCGAATTTCAAAACTGCTGATGGAAAAAGCTTTAATGTTCTCAAATAGTTCTGTGGTGAGTTGTGAAGTCCATGTGTCAAAGTGGTAGCATTTCCAGGTTTTTCTTGCATATGGACTCTCAGCCCCAGCACAAGTTGTTCTATGCCTCTTGCCAGCAGTGTGGGCTAGGCACAAGATGTTGCAGGAGAGAGCAATTTCCACCTGCAGGATTCCCGGGAGGGCACTTGCTCAGTGGATACAGTGTACAAACAGAGTAGTGAAGAAAAATTTTTGCTCGTTCTGCCAGTCCTACAGGGAAGATTAATACCTGTCATTTGTTCTGTGCTTTCCTCCATGATACACAGCAAGACCAGCCATCCAAGCTCCAGCAGAAGGTCCGCAGGGGCCACTGGGATGGGGATGGTCCCTGCAGGACTGTGACTTTGGCCCTGCTAAGTCCTCTCAGCACTATCTGTCCCGGCTCTCAGAGCTTCTGCCTAAAGTGTCCATAGGGTGAAAGTGACACAGGGCTCACATCAGCATCTTGAAGGCAGTGATGGGCATCTGGAGCTTGTATCTCCGGCTCCTGAGGTTATGAAGACACTGTAGCTGACATTTGTATGTTGAGGTTGCTGTTAAGAGCTGCTTCCAGCTGGGCTTTGGAATGGGTTTGCCACACAAACACACACAGACACATGCTCATACACTCACACAGAGTGTTCTGATCTCCTAATCCATATTAAGCCCCTTGGCACTACCCTGGGAGACCGAAAACCATGGATACTGGAGAAGAGAAAGGGGTTCTCAGGCCCCAGCTGGGAGACAGCAACATGAGGCTAAGTGAGATATTACAAGCACAAACAAGAGACTAACTTGTGAGACGTTTGCCCTTTCTGTAGCTACTTTGCACTACTGCTGGCAGACATCACTTTTTCTGTGCACAAGGAATGTATCCTTCCCTTTTCTCACAGTATCAGCTCATCCTTCCTTCTTCCTGATTTAGTTTCAATATTAGACCTGGTGAAAAAGAAGATGCTCTGTTTTAAGTTACCAGTTGAAAATGAATCTACAAATGCAGAATAGAAACACAAAATGTGAGGGTAGGAGCAGAAAGAAGAAAAAAAGGGACAATAAAGAAGGCCTGTACAAAGAGAGTTTTGAT
Organism: Dasyornis broadbenti; assembly: GCA_013397935.1. Classification (NCBI taxonomy): domain Eukaryota; kingdom Metazoa; phylum Chordata; class Aves; order Passeriformes; family Dasyornithidae; genus Dasyornis; species Dasyornis broadbenti. The sequence goes on from VZRN01006453.1 coordinate 407,043, forward strand.
GCTGAGTAACATGCAAAACCAAAATAAAACAATCATTGTTGCAATGGCACAGGAAATGAAAAGCAAAAATTGAATTTAGAAACTTTTTAGTAGATCACACTCCTATTTATAAAGATTGCTGGCCAGAGCTGTGCCAGTCTGCAGCCAGAATTAGGTTATGCCCCTGCAGTAGGATGTCTGACGGCAGCACAGAAACAGACTCACTCCAGCTGTACCCTTCCACTGCATTGCCATACTTTTTTAAGCATCATCATAAGCTGCCCAGACTTCCAGAGGCCCTGAGAGACTACGTGAAGACTGGTGTCCCAGCTATTTCATGACATGGTAGCCAACACACCAAAACTAATCTGGGTTCCTCAACACAAAACTCTGACAGCTTATCTGCTGAGCTGTATTGCCTTCACGCCCTTAGTGTGTTGAGGCTGTGACCTTATGTTCATAATATAAACAAGAATTATTGTCTCACATGCTTTAAGATTTTCCCTACATTCAGATTCCGTTTATTCCCACTGAAAGGAGAAAAAGCCCTACCTCACAGATTTTTCCATTGAAACAAGGCCTTTATGAAAAATCATTTGAGCTGGAAGTATTTTCCTTTGGATAAAAATTATCTAAATGGCTAACTTGCTGTCACTTTGTTTATCTAGGAGAATGACATTGGACCAGGAAGCTGAATAAGTGCTTGGGAACAGGGTACAAAAATATCTCAGAGAAACATTGGCTGAGTTCAACTGCTGATGTAAAAGCGTGCGAGACTGTTGAGCCCAGCTGAGCTGTAGTTCCTTATGAGAGCTATAAATTTAGAGTAATATCCTCAGAGAGTGAAGCTGGTTCAAAGCATTGTGTAACTCGTCCCTTATTTAATATAAGTGCAATAGCTTTAATTTATCCCAGATGTCATCAAATGGTTGGGACCAGAATTTTGCTGCTTTGGTATGAAATGCACTAACAGCTTCATTGGAGGAAGTGTATCAGCATGGTATTTATTACTCTTCTAGAAGCTGGTTTCATTCCATTTCAGCCTCTAGAAGCCGCTCAGAAATACACTATATAAACCTTCATTCCAGGTGCTCTGGCTTACAGCCTTCTCTCTTGGAAAGTGTTTTGAAGTCCTCTTCTGTTCATTTTGTACAATGATGCACATACTTCATCAGTTCTTTTAGCAAAAGTTGTTTCTAACAAAGGTCTTGATGAATTATGACTTAATGCAATGTAACCTGATTGCTTGAAATTTTCCCATGGCTCACAAATACCATTTGCTTGGATAGGAATGTGTTGGCGATGGCTCAGGACAGCAAGGAAATATTTCTGAACCTACATGCACCAGCACTTGATTGTGTCAAGTCTTTATGTTTTAAAAAGCTTTGAGGGAAGATATGGATTTGAGTAGGTATTTGTTGTGAAGATGCATTTGAGACACTTGTTCAAAAAGACTACTGTTCATGTAATCATTTTGGTCCAACAGATGTAAATATGCCTGATGCAACAGCAGCTAAAGGGAAAACAAACTCTCTCAATGAAGATGCTGCTTACCATTTCTCTCATTTTACCTGTGGCCACGACAACCACTATTAGAGACCATGGCAGGTGAAATTTTCTACTCGGTCACATCTTAAATTCTTCCCAAATGAAGTCCTTCATTTTTCAAGCCCTCCATTTCTTCCATGTTTTGCTTTATTCCACATCTAGGCAGTGTTTTCAACCAAATGTAGATAACCTAAGACTTCATTTTGCAAAGCAAATGTCACTTCCAATTCTTCTTTGAGTTCGTAATGTCTAAACGTATACAGGCATATAGCCTTAAAAAAGCCCCTTTTTACACACGCCCATGCTTGGGACCACACGTAAACTATTCCTGCCTTCCAAGTGGGATAACAGAAACCATTGGAACAATTATAAATTTCGACACTATCACAGGATTATGTGGTGAGTTTCACTTCTTTGAAACCCTTTTCCAAAAATATGAGACCCAGATGAACAGGAGCCAAAGACACCAAGTTCCACAAACAGGTTTCTATTCTCAGATAATAGCAAGTTTAACTAGAACTATGTATTTCAGTACAAAACAGACCTCCCTCCAGTTTCTACAATATCTTTAAAGCCTTTGGCTTAAGGGAGTGTCCCATATTTTAAATTAAGGCCTGGATTGAGCCACGCCACTTTAGATCTACTGAGTGACAGTGTTGTTCTCCTCTGAGACCCTTGCCCCACACCTCAGCACATGTTTCTTCAGCTGCCATCATCCTTCAGGCCCCAACCTGATCTCGCAGCCATACACATCAAGACCTGGCCTTCTAAAGGATGCTCCAGGGGATCTGGTTTCTAACATATCAGGATTTGAAATGGAAGCATTTTTCCAACAGAGATTAACAGGAAGCTGTTATTTTGTTTACCGAGAGGCTTAGTGGTACAGGGTGTAAAGCAGATTCAAAACTTCCTAAAACTTCCTGAGGATGGTTTCTTTTAAATAACTTCTCTTGAAATTGGCTTCTGCAGCAACATCCACAAATTTCAAAAAGTAAGGAAGCTAATACTGGGCCTGGTTTGATTTTCCAAAACAAGGTGGGTCACACTATTACTACAGTGGGTAAGAACTTGCAGAGGCAGGGCGTATTTTCCCTTCCCAGTAAAACCATCAGGACAGGGCTGGGCTCGGAGGATGCTGTAACCTCACCTGTGTGGAGTCTGCAGACACTGCTTAGTTTGCCTTATTCCCTACCAGGAGCCAGCTGAAATTTGACCTTTATTGGTGAAGAAATGTTGGTGTTTCACATGAAACAACTGTATTGTTTTTAAGACCCGTGACTCTCTTTCTTCATTACTCTTGCATAATGTTGTTCGCTCTTGTTCCTATTAGGTTTTAATTTTATAAGGAAGGAGGCTACGTGCTTTGGTCCTTGAGTGGCCTGCCAGAGAACACGTATTTTACAAGATTTGAAGGAGGAACTTGGTAGCATTTCCTGATATGGAGATTACTAAACCAAGCTTGTAAGGGAGGTAATGTGATGTAAGTGAAAGGACTCAGAAGTACATGGAATTTTTGTATGTGCTTTAGAAAGATAGTTCAGGCAGTGTCAGATATTGTGGCCACATTAACAGCGCAGTGTGCAGGGTACAGAAAACGTAGCATGGGGCATCCTTCTATCTCAGTTTTAAGTTTACCTTATTGGCAGCCATCTCCAACTGAAACAAGATTCAGAAAAGAGACCTTAGATTATTTAGAAATTTTCTACTCCATTCTCCATTCCTTCTGCTTTGGCAATGAAATAGTTCTTCCACATTCAGCACAATAATATCTTTCTTTTAGATATATTCTGCTTCTCCCCACCCTGCAACCCCTCCACCCCACCCCCCCCCAAAAAAAAAAAAAAAAAAAAANAACCAAACCAAACAAACAAAAAAAAACCCTAACTCCACCCCACCCCCCCCCCCCCCCCCCCCCCAAAAAAAAAAAAAAAAAAGAAAGTATTTGCTCTATTATCACAAAGCAAGCAATATTCACATATCAAAACCAAACAGTGTAATTGCTTTATGAAATGGGTTATTTGGCAAAATAGACTGCAATTGCTAGAGATGGGATTTAGCCGTACAAAGGAAGCCCATTCAATTTGGGTTTTTAAGGTTTTCATGCATTTCAGCTGCCACAAATCTGCTCTGCTGTCAGAAAGACTACTTTGATCTTTATTGACTGAGAATTTACATTGGTATTTTAATATAAAACCTGATCAAGGAATATCTAGAAACACACTTTTTTTCTTTCTATAGAGCTGATATGTGATAGGAAGTGAAACTTTCTGGCAGCATTATCTCTAAAAGAGGTGAAAACAAATCTCTATTCAACAAAGACCAGGAAGTCAGCTTTATATTCCTCTTATACCATCATATATTGGCAGAGATTCTATTGCAGATAACAAAGTAAAACCCCCATAAAAGACATATAGGTGTGAGCCTCCATTCAGGCTTGAATGGAACCGCAGCAAAGGCCATGCTGTGGCACAACATTTTAGAGGGGTAGTAAAAGGTGTCTTGGCATCATCACGTAACGATGAACCAGACAGATTATTAGATTACTGTGGGGTTGGGTTTTTTTAACATGGCATTGTTGCATCACCTCTGTTTATTGTTTTACTCTGCCCTTTCTCCTCTTAGATTTTCCCACAGACAAAGGGAGCAATCCTAAAGGCCAGCTGTGGCCAAGGGATGCTCTTTCTGTCATATACAAGCAGCGAAGAGCAAGGTCAGCTCTGCTTGGAGGGTGGAGTGGAGAGGAGGAATGGGCACACACCACTTCAGGGCTTCTCTTAACCTGGGCCTTCATCGTGAAGGGAGAGAAGTCAAAATCTGGCAAACAAGGGTTGGTCTTTGTGCTCTTGTAACAGAATAGGAGAATTCTGAAGGAAACTAATAGAACAGGAACTTTGGATAGGAAAGAGAAGTAAGTGGACTTTAGAGGGACAACTTGAGCAACTTTCCATAAAGGAAACCACCTCTCCCTAGGTGCAGGAGAGGCTGGGGTCAGTCTCTTATCTTGAGTTTATCAGCTCTGACAACAATCCATTCGTTCCATGCTGGTCATTTTGAGCTCAAGCCAATGCTTAAATTGTATGACAAAATCAATTTCAGCGGGAGAGCACTATAATCATTGCTGTACCATCAGTGGAAGAAAAAGTTGGAGGAAATTTCAAAGACAAAAAAAAACCCTACATATTTCACAGCTTTTAGGAAGGTAATTTCCATACTGTCGTCTGGGACAGAACGTCTACAATGTATTACTTGAATTACCTGATATAGAACACCAGTTGTTTAGCTCCTTTTCCTGATGGAGGAAAAGGAATTGATTTCTTCTTCATGCAACTGCTTGCTGAAGTGGGTTTAATAAATTAGGTCCCAGAAAGATTCTATGATGTGTTTTTAAACAAACATAGTGAAGTATAGCTTAACCTCAGTGAGAATTTATGTTATGTTTATTGAGCATAACAATAGATTAGATAATTACAGCCAAGGACTTCCTCGTTTCACCAGAATTGTTTGCATTAAATTTAGGATTTATTAAAAGGCATTCTTCAGGGGAAATATGAAACCTCATTCCTTAAAGTTTGAATTTTGATATAATTGTTTTACTTTTTAAGTCTTGCTATGGCGAAGAATCTTCATTTAAGCCTCTTACATGGCTCATTTTTTAGATTTTATTCAGCTCTGTATGTGGGAGCAGAGGTGGTAATGAATAAAAGGTGTGGGGTAATATTGGGAGGGGATGGTGAGCAGAAGTCACATGAGTAGTAAAATAAGAAGAAACCTAGTAATACCTAGCAACCTAGTGGAAAAAAATTGTGCATGGCAACAGAAAGGAAGGACTTAGCTGCAAAGAGAAAACTTGCCAGGAAAGGCAGACAAAGAGAAAGAAAATTCATAACATAACAAGCCTCAGAAATGGGGGGTGGGAAGGAGCAAGAATGAATAGTTTAGAAACTTGGAAAAGCAAGCCAGCTAAAACTTGTCTTGCACAAAAACAGGAAAGAGCTTTACCACTTTGCATAGCTCTCAGTAAGGATGTACACTGATTGTTTATGATCCAGAATAGGAGATGTAACAAATGTGTGGTCAATCTTGCCACTATACTCGGACCTTCAAAAGGAAAATTGAACTCAAATAATTCTGTTACAAAAACATTACCTGAGTTAGAAGAAAATATGCATTTACGATCCTCATAGAACAGGACCTACTTTGTCCTACCAAGGACTCCAGGTTTCTGAGAGTGTAGACAAAATTCAGCTAGTTAACAACAGCAATGTACTACCAGAAAGTGAAGACTTAGATTTGCTGGTCGCAGAGCAGCATAAGCAAATTCATCCTGCCAGTTAGGCGCCCCTGTGGGGCAGCTTAACTGGGGATTTCACTCGCTGTCAGCATTAAGTTGTTGGAAACAGAGCAAGGTGCTGACCACCACAGCACAAGAGGGGACATTTGCCCTCAGTCCCATTTAGAGCAATGGGATTGAAAAGAGAAGTTCTTTGATAGCCTCACTGATGGGAATAGTTATATGCAGATGAATTTCAGCTATGCTAATCTTGGCACCAAATGCCATGTAATCTTAAGCCTTCTCAAAATTCTAGTCATTGCAGCAAAGGTAAGAGAGGTTAGCATAAAAGAATTGAAAATAAAACATCACAAAATGAAAAAATAATTTATACTGCCCTGGGACTTCAGACTGAGAAGCTTTAATCATAGTCATAATCACAATCATATGGCTATTGCACCATGGGACTATGGTGCAGAGCCAAGATTGTTTCAGTGGCCTAATTATATGTGTGTTGAGATTCTCCATTTTTTGGGATAGCTGCAACACTGATGATGTACCAGGCAGTCAATCATCATGTCTTATTCGGACATCTTAACTCTCTTTGGAAATCCTTTTTTAATTTTTTTTTATTATTATTTCTTTTTTTACATTTAGCTCTGACAACAGTTTTTTAAGTAGAAAATAATCTTGAAATATTCCTCAGAAACCACAGTTATTTCTTCATTTCCCCAGGAAAGTTGAAACTTCAATATCCTGAACATTTTAAATGACACTTTCAAAAGCAGGAATGAGGAAGATGTTAGACCTGGGGCATGAGTAAGAGATTAGTAGTTTATATTACCTCCAGATTAGTTAGCAATACATAAAATTGAAACTCCACTCCCCTCTAGCTGCTGGAAGGGAAAAGGAGCTTGCTGCTCTTTTTTCCCCAATTTCAGGAGACTTCTTTAATTTAAACAAGAGGATTTAATTTTTTTATGGTCTGCCCCAACTTTGACGTTATCTTTGTTTACAGCTTCACTGCTGTCTTGAGTTTATAACCTACTCATCTGACCTCAATTGCAGGTCCCTCCTTTGCCATTATTTTATAAGGACTTTGGGTAACTAAGATGGTGCCCAGCAGTCTCACTGTCTAGGCTGGTTTATTGCAGGTGGGTCTCTGCTCACTAAGTGCTGTCTGAGCTGTTTGTACACACCAACTATCTGCTGAAACAGAGTCCAGGAAGCAGAGGCTTGATTTTCTAACTAATTTCTGCTGGTCTCTGCTCTATGCAGGGCAGCAGTGCTGTGCATTGGTGACCCCTGCTCCTTGGTGTCTCCTTTTATTTTTCACTCCTTTTATATGGCTTTGTGGGAGCCTTGGGAAGAAATAATGCTTTGAGAAAAACAATGGTAGTAATTTAAATGTAACGGTCTTTGCTGATTTCCTTATTTCAGACTCAAAGGAAGTGTATGATTAGGGTCATGATTTTCATTTAATGTATTATTAAGTTTTATGCAAAAGATGGGCTCAATTATTTCTGTGTAAAAGAACTTTCATTTCACAGGTGTGGGAAGTTATTCTTCTGGATTCCAAGCAAATACCGATTTCATTTTTGTTCTTAAGAAAAATAATACTTCTATTCTTCAACATTTCTGGACTTTGACAACAACACAGCAAAGGTTCTTTTTTGAGTTCTGCCACAGCATATTGGAGCATCATGTAAGAATTACACATCTTTGTGTGCTTTTCAGTTTCCATATGCCTTCTGTTTCCTGGCTTTAGCACCTCTAGGATAGCTCATTCTCCAGAGAATGGACAAATAATTTTTTACTACAATTTTCTCTTGTAAAAACAGACTAATCTGATTTTTCTGATAGGTGGGCTGGGATTTCCAAAAATAGTCTTTGCTGTTCTTGATTATTTAGTCGTTACTCGTTTCATAAGGTTCATTGGATGTTCATTCCTCAATAGTAGTTTATTTCCTAATTCACCAAAAGCTTTTTAACACCCTAGGTATGAGCTACCTGTATTGCTACCTGTATTTACTGCCTCATCATTACTGTACACATTACCTCCCAACCAGTGACAGAATCATGTTCCTATGGCATTGTCTTCTTAGGGACTGGGCAGTTTGTAGGCATAAATAATTTTCTTTTCTTAGCATTTACTAAAGGTGATGCTCCTCAGCCTAGAACCTCTTGCCATAAGTGTGAAAAATTCAGATATGATGTTATTCTATTTCCCCAGTAACTTAAGGTGCACCAGGAAAACACACCCTATTCAGCTTATCTGCCATAGGGACTACCTTTCCTGGATACTATTGGCGAATGGCCTCTACATGATGTTTTCTAGTGGTTTGTGGTATGTTTGTACCCTTGTAAATAACTACGATTGAAAGACAGAACTGTTCCATAGTGGAAAGCCAGCAACAACCATCTTCTTTTTTATGCAAACTTATTCCTCTCCTTTTTTCAGGACCCTTATGACAAAGCTGGTTTTGCCAGGTCTCTTTCAGATGCATTATTCTCTTGCTCCAGCTGCTTCACAGGTTGGTGAAGACGGTTGTTTGGTTTTGCTTATCATTGAAAAAGGCATTTCTGAGTCTCAATGCTGCCATCACGTAACATTTCAAGAGCAGAACATAACAGAATCTGAGACATTCCAATAAAACCTAAGATCTGTCCGATCTCTCACAGCATCCTTCCGTCTTTCATCTATTTTGATCTAGATACTCTCTTGAAGTTTTAGTTTCCCTGGGACTGCCTAAATTTCTTCAGAAGCCAATAGATTCTTAATTAAGAGGATCTGAGTTTTTCTCAGCTTCAGTATGCCTATGTTTAGTCCAATACTCACCCCTGAACATTTGCTTTGCAGTGTTATAATCTGAGTTGCTGTGGCATTACCATGTAGTACAGTCTTCTCATAAGACATATACTAAATTCAAACTTGGTCTCTGATAGGGGGAATTCTGTTCAGAGATTTTATGCAAATATCAGCTTCTGATATAAAACTTTGGTTGTTCTAAAAGTTTTCTTGACATTTACATGACTGCTAGTCTATTCATCAATGTATAAGTCCTTTTCTTTGCTGGCTTGAGAGTAATCCCATGGTTTCCCCATCATCATCTGCACATCGGCACCATGAAATGCATCCTTATAGTCTGTTAAAATTCCTAACAGGGCCTTAATAGACTCTACTCTTTCCTCTCAGTTTTGCTTTGCAGTAAAATATGTGATAGGAAGCCATGCATAGAAGAGCTACTACGACTCCCAGAAATGTTTCGTTGTAAACAAGGAACTTGTGTTTGCCTGTTGGCACCATCATAGTTGCATAGGGTATCCCTAGTAGTTGCACTTCTCAAGTCAAACACTGTTTGCATCCTTGCACACAACTCCACTGGATGCTTCTGCCTGGTCGGCACACACACGCCTTACTCAGCTTTGTTTGCTTCTTAATTAGATTTTATTCCTTGCTGTGAGTCTCACTTGCCCCCTGTCCATATGTTCCAGAAAGCACATGCTGGATTATAAAGTAACAGGCCTACTTATGTCTATAAGAAACCCCTTTTCAGCAGGCACAGGGAGCACTCCAGCTAAATACAGTACAGCATGTTTTCTTGGAGCCTTCTGTAACTTCTGCTCCTCTTCCCAAGCTCTTTGAAAACTGCTCCTGTCTTTTTCCTGCCTATATCTTCAGTGACGAACAGTAAAATGACAATTTATTGCATTTGACAGTACTAATTCTTCGTCATTGATGCTAAGTGATTTCTTACTGTTTCTAACTGAAAATAGATTTTTTTTTCCCCCCCCTCACAGTATTTCAAGGGCTAGAAACATCATTGATTTTCACTGATATTATCTTGTAAGACTTCTGGCTTGGGCTTTGCAGCTACCTGCTTAATCAGTGAGTTAACCTGAATGAGACAGAACACTTCTAGCTCTCACATAAGAGCTTGTCTCATAGGAACTGGTACCTTTATGTCCATTTTATAAGCAGGATGCAAGAAGACAGTGGCCAGCCCAATAGATAACACCTGTTTGGTCAACATGAAATGTGGGTTAAATTTGTGTTAGTCACATTAGATTTTGTAATACCTGCTCTGCCATGGAGTCAGAAAATGTGTCAATTTGCTGTTCCATGGAAGTACTGTGGTAAAAATTCAGATTTTGAGAGCTGCACTGCAGTCATCTGCCCCCAGGATAGAATCACTTTTTTAGGTGTGGGTGGCTTTGTTCAAAGAACAGTGTCCATTTTTGACCATCAGTGGGAACTTCTGTCTGACTACAGTGTTAGAAGTTATTTTGGCAATCAGCCTGGATTTTAAAAATGTTTTTCCATGTAAATCACAGCTAGTCTGTGATGGGTTTTTTCCTGACATTTTCCTCTTTTGCTCCCTTTTTAAAAAACCTTTGATATTTAGACAGACTACATATGTCATGCAGAGCTTATGCCATGGACAGAAATGACAACAAGAAAGAATAGATTGGTCCCAAAGCACTGAGTCAAAACTAGAAGCCAAATTACTTAACTAAAATTACACAGATGAAAAAGTAAAACATCAAAGTATTAAAATTAGAGATAAAATAGGTAATAAAATAGCAAATACAAAATTGTATGTGAAACCAATAATCCCATCTACTCCAAGGATACCAATGAGTCTCAGGGATATCCAGTTCCCTGCAGTCTCAGTAAGACTCACTTAAATATTGCTGGAAATTCCTATATCCTCCATTTCCAGCCTCAGGTGATGGTTTCTCTGCTGGTACATATTCTTGACTGTGGCTTGACTTCCTGCTGTGCAGCTGTCCTAGTTAAAAGCAGATGCAATTTATTATCTGAGCAACTCTACCCTGCCAGTAGGTCATGGCAGGTACAGCTGATAAACAGAACAAGCAGAGCCCAGTCTTCTCCTGGTGTTCCCAGTGCAGCCCTGAGCTCAGTAGCCACCCACTTCCTCAGCTCTGCTCCAGAGGAGGGCTGCCTGTCCTTAGGTGCATTTCAGTCAGCAGATGTTCTTGGTGTAACCAGGAGGGTTACACATTTGCATGGCACAGGTTTTGGAGGAGCCTTGTGTTTATTTTGCATGTACCTCCCTGGCTGGCTCCATGGGGAGAGGGCAGGGGCCTCCTTCGAAGGACTCCTGGCAGAGACACATGTGAATTACCTCCCATGGAGGGGTGAGGAGATACTCCTTAGGGTATACCTAAGCACAGTCTTCTCATTATTTGCAAGGGATTTCTTCTTCATAAAAGCCCTCAGCAGCCTGTTCTCTCCACAAAGGCACAATGCCTCTAAATAGCCACAGTTTGCCCAGTGCTGTGCCAGCAACTCTGACATCAGCGCTGAATACTGTGTTTGTCTGAAATACCATCATTGAAAGATGGGTTGTGAGCTGTCAGCCCATAGTTAAAAAAACTTTCTTTTTAGTGAAATGGGACAGAAAGTGGAAGGGACAGAGTAGCAGCTACAAAAAAAGATTTCAGGCAGTTTCTCCTTGCCTGCTCTCTCAGATATCCTCAATAGTTTGTCATAACAATAAAGGAAGTCATACATACTTTATTTATGAAGATCTAAAAACAATCAGCCCCTTAGATAACTATGTAAGCAGAAAAACAAAATTCATGTTTCTCTCTCAGCTTAAACTCCTGAGGACTTCACAGAGACACTTAACCAGAAGGACCTTTCGTGGCAGTTCAGTAAAACACTACTAAAATCAGATGGCAACACAAGTGGCTGGTAAACAGCTTAATTAGATTTCTGACAAAACTGATGGAAGTAATCAAAAATGCCTACTTTTCTTTTTTACTTTTCCATTGTGGTGGTTTGGGGTTTTTTCCCCTCCTGCATCCTTCCCTAGCAGGTTCATTGTTTCTGTTTTTTACAGGGGTGCAATCTGCTTCCTTTAAGGTTTGCTTTCTTCTGCTCATTTCCCTCCCACCTTTCATACCCTTTTTATTTTTGCTCCCTTACTATTCCTGTCCCTCTTCCCACCTCATGCATGCACACACACACACGACCAGATACTCAGAGTCCTTTTGATATTTCCTTTTCTTCCCTCTCATCCCTTGTTTTTCCTATGAGACAGACAAGCCAAAAATGCCACAAGAACAGCTTGTGCTCGTGATATGTTAATACTACAAAAGCAGTCTGTATTTTCACCGAGATACAGAAAATGAGTCTTTTTCCACTGACCACAGAGGTTTCTGCTTCCCTAAAATTCAAAATGCTCTCCTGCTTCCTCCTCTGCCACTCAAAGTAGCACAGCTGCTCACTAGCTGGATGAAGACAAGTTTTGGAATGGCTGCAATTCCCAGATGCATAAGTCCATGGCACAAGTGCAGGTTAAAAAGCAGTGATCCAATAAATGTTCACCTAATCATAATAAGTATCTCATAAACATGGAACAAGACAGGACCTGTCTGTTACAAAGTATTTGTAATCTGGATTAATCGAAGTAAATGACAAGACACACAATGGATACAGATAGAAAGGGACAGTCAAAGAGAGCAGAGAAAATTATTTGTCATCATGACGGGACCCAGGCTTGACACATCTGTACCGTAAACAGTGTTAGAGGGCCAGATGCTCAACTCCTTAACAAAATGAGATCTTCCATGATAGTTCTTATGTTTATAGAACACATAAAAACATTAACAAAGAAAAAAGAAAAATGTCTGTTGAACTCATTCCTGGGAGGTTAGATTGTTCCTCTACTGCTTTGCCCAGGAAGCCTTTTTCTTTCTGGCTGAAAAACCTGCAGACCTTGTGCCTGTGAGCTGAGCAACTTCTAGATGAGTGCATGTATGTTGTCAAGATTTTATCCTGAAATCCACTTCTCCTTAACATGGGAGAGGTATTTGATTATGCCCTTCTTTTTTGGAATACACATTTTAATTAAGATGTCCAAATCTGTTGTCCACATCTAATTTAAGGAACCATGTTCCAGTTCTAACATGCAGGTGAACAGATATTCACATGTGGCACCTCTGTTTACAGCACAAATTCAGTAATCTATCTTACTTTTCAAACAGATCTAGCTGTTCAATCCTCCAAACAAACATGCACTGAGGCAGCCCCATGGTCTGGCACAGATCCCTGAAAGTGGCCTGCCATTAAAACATGTAAAAGTGAAGCCAGAATCATACACCTGGGAACAATTTATGTTGCAAGGGACCACTGGGGGCCATCAGGTCCAAATCCTACTCAAAGCAGGCCTCTAACTTTGAAGTTAGAGCCTAAAAGCTGATTTACAAGGAATAGTACAGGAAGCTACAATACATGCATAGAAATGCATCAGTGCTGCTGGATGCAGAAGGAAGTTAAACTACAACGGACAGCAAAGTGTAGAATTGGAGTCAAAAGGGTGCAGACATAGCAGCACATGTATTTTCCTACAAGCCAGACATTTGTTCTCTCCAGCACCAGAAGTGAAGCTGCCTGAATGCACTTCTGTTGTTGACACTTCTCCAATTTTGCCAGAAAGCACTAATAGGCTGTAGTATCATGTAGAAGAGGAAGGAGGGAGAAGAGGAAGTTCTGAAAAGAGATTTATTCCCTGAACTGTCACCTCAGTAGATGAGGACTGACCATGATAACTGCCCTGTGCACTGGAGCTTTATCTACCACTAGCACGTTGGTTGCTAAAGGCTATTTGAGGCATTTGCAGTTGTCCAGTGTTTTCTGCCATCATTCTGGGGTGAAAGGTGATGCAACATTGGAAGCCAGGTAGAAAGAGACAGAAGAATGGGGATTGGTGAAGTCACACTGAACAGGCCTTGGTATCTGGACCTAGACACTTCTATATTCCAGGAATATCCTGAGCCTGTAGCCAAGGACACTGGTCACTGGATATAAATTCCTACTGAGCAGGGAACTTCTGAGTCACGCCTGCACTTATTTCTGGGCAATGAATCATGTTAGATTTGAGAAAAATTTTTAATCTTGTAATCTCACCAACCTAGAAGTTATATCTGGCCAGGGCTTTACCAGTGACACTCAGGAGAACTTGTCTCTGCTCTTTCCCAAGCCCAAAGGTTGCAGGTGAAAGGAGATAGAAGACCTACCTGTTATGGCACGACCTTCTCCTCCTCCTGCCTTACCTGTAAGATCAGCACAGAGAGAGGAGGGGAGCAGGGCATCTCTCTCTCTGGCTGCAGCCCTGACTGACTTCTCTTCACCAGGAGGTAAGAACTTGCAGAAGGCAGTCATGCTGGGATGTCACTTCTCACTCTCTGAAGGCTAGAGTTTCCCTGTCACATCAAGACTGGCTCCAGCAGGAGCCAAAATAACATTCCATGTAGTGAAATAATGGATACTCTGTGTAAGGTGGAGTGCTGCTGTGCCAGGACAGCTCTAATCAAACCATTCTGCTCTTGGCTTTGCAATGAATTATTTTGTTACTGGAAAGGCCAAAATTAAAAGGTGCTCTTTGTAGCTTTTTCTAAAAACTGCCCACGTAGGAAACAGCATGATACGAGGAGGGGAAGGAGACCAAGCTGGGGGAAGGAAGAGTGTGAACCCAGCACCAGGAAATCCTGCTGTGCATATGGCTGAAAAAATCTAGCCGCTGTGGGAAAAATTTTGAAAATTCTTGTTTTTAAAAAGAAGACATTTTTGCTCAATTAGAACATGGTCCTCATATTATCACCTAGCATGCAGCACATGAAAAAAAGAAAAAGAAAAAAAAAAACGCTTGTACTTTCAAAGTATTTCTTCAGGGGAGATCAAAATGCTCCGTGAAGAAATGGGAGCAGATAAAAGAGCACAGTAAAGCTTCTGAACCTACAGTTTCAGTTACGTTTTGTGTCAGCAAATAATTTGCTTAAACTGCAGACAGTCACAAACAGAGGACAAATAAATGATTTATGCTGTACATAAAACTGCAAAAGCATCACTCAAGTTCACTGTTTTCTTTTAATGTAAATACATAAATTTCACAGGTGGCTTCTGTCTATTACTCTCTGTGCTCTGCAAGGGAAGTATACAGGATGAAGTTATGAAGAACAATAATACCATAAAAATAGGAAATGATGCAAGGACAATGAAGGAAATGCAATAGTTTTCACAGTAAGCTCAGGCTATCATGACACCACAGTTTGGATTACAGACATATGCATTTCAAGCAAGAATAAAAAATTTCTTTGAAATAATGTGCATGAACTTAATTACAAAATTTTGGGAGACAAAAATCATCAGACATTGGAACTTTTCAAATTGCAAAGAAAAAGTCTTCAGAAGGTATTTCTTAATCCTTGCAGAAGGAATATTTTAAATACTCGTTCTTGTCATAGTTGGCTTTGCTTTCTGTGTCCTAATTACCAAGATTTGCATTCTTGGGCATCTCCTGTCATAATATTCCAGGTGAGGGTGGCTTTTAAATCTTGTACAAAAAGGAGTTTTTATTTTTAATCACAAGCTGACTAATGTTTGCCAACAAAAAGGAGTTCTTTCTTCAGTTCTCTCAGGGTCTTTCTTTGGCCATGGTTCAAGGAACAAATGCCTGCAAGTTGAGCTGCCAGCTACATACTGCTCATCTCTAAATGTTGGGCTTTACCTCTTCCTCTTTCTCTCTAATAGTTTCCATTTCAGTCCTGGGTAAGTGGAATGAAACAAGAACTTCAAACTCCAGCCTAAAGGCCAGCACTCCACTTTTTAACCATCTATGAAACATTTCCTATTTTAAGTACATGTATTGGTCTTATCACTGCAGTTCCATAACTTTATTGAAGATTTTCAGCTCAGCTCTATCTGCAGTGATATGCCCTGCTGCTATCCACCTGGGAACTCAGAGGAGGGCTTAAAAATTGTGACTTCTTCAAATTCAGGATGGAGGTTTGACTTGGGAACTGAACATTCTCACAACCTGCATCATGGCAGGAGGGCAGCAGGGGCCCCGGTGTCACTCTGCCAGATGGGGTTGATCCCCTCATGACACCTGAACTCTTTGCACAAGACTGTCATCAGGAGAGAAGAGACACCCTGGCAGCTCAACTCCAAAGGTTTCCAGCTGAAACTGAAAATGGTTCTAACTTCCAGCAGCAATTACACCTCAGTGCAGGGACACAGCATGTCTACATGCAGCAGAAAGGAAAGGCTGAGTATGATCTCTGTTATCTGCTTGGCCCCCTCACTCTCTGGAACCTAAAGTAACCTGTCCTCATAAGACATGAGAGTTAGTAGGCCACCAGCTGCATGAAAAAAGGAGCCAACATTAGTCCTTTCTTCTTGTTATCTCCTTTCTAAAACGTGAATGTTTGACATAGAGCGTTTTCCATGGCACTTTGATGCCTACATATCCATGTCTATGTAGAAATGTTTATTTGGCAATAGTAAAGAAAAAGGAATAGAACAATAAAAACTGCTACTTTCTGAGGTTTTGTCGAAGTCATGCAAAGCTTTTTCCTGACCAACAACACTGATCAGGAGTAAAAGATAAAACCGGTTCAGAAGAGGGAAACCCAAAAGATTAGATAGCTGATACCCAGTTCCTGTTTCCATCCACCATCACAGAATAAAAGAGGTGAATTTTTCTGAAAGACGGGAAAACATGGAAGGTAGTTTGGCAGGTCAAGAGCTAAAGATCTTAACAGTGTGTTTGGACTTACTAGAAGATACCTTGGAGTACTCTGATGTAGTAATAGTGTTTTGTATGTGATATATGCACGGTTAAATACTCACATGCTGTGTGTGCAGATATAACAGCATGAAATTCTAATACCAAGTGCATAAATAATTGTGTATGATTGCACTGAAGAAGGAGAAAATAAAAGTCAGATAAAGAGGATAACTATTGTCTATCCATGTACATGCTGAGAAAATTTCCTGCCACATACCATAGTGCTTTACCTTCCACTTACTAGGAAACTTGTGGTTTCATTTCCTAATCCTATTCCTATGCATCCAGATGTTAATTTCACTCATGTGCTTTCAATGTGACTGGAAACAGCCATGCAAATGAAAGCCAAACAAAGAGACAATGAGGTGGAGCTGACACTATGTCAGATCTCCCAGAATATTAGAAATATACCCAGTGCTTGAGGCACACCAGTGTCCACAGAGTCACATCCGCTACAGCATCAACTGCTCTGAATTCAGCCCCATGTCTGTAATAATCATCACACATTCTTCCATACCAGCATGGCTTTTCAGTTTTGGAGTCACTGTGATTGTAAGAAGTCTACATATTTTAACTTCACTTTTGTGGTTTCATAACGTTGGAAATTTTGTCTTTTGAAACATTTGATTTTGAAAGTCACTGCAAATAAATTACTATATCAAAACAGAAGGAGAACTTGTGCCTTTTTCTATATAATGTTGCAAACCAGATAGTACTATGAAAAGTAGGGCTCAGAGCTTATTCTTTCTCTAGTCTTTGGATTACTCCTGATTCCCATGTACTGGAGAAATCCTCACCAGATGCTGTTAGTCCTTTTAATGGACACAGGGTAAGAAATGATGCTGGCATACAGCAGCCATCAGTAAACTTGGCCCTTACCTGCAAAGGCAAGTGAAAAGTGCTCCATTGACCTTTATAACAAAAAGACATCCAAGAAGAGAAAGTTGCATGCACTCAGCTCAAAAGAGAGGAGACAAAACAGGAATGCTGTGTTTCCACAAACAGAGACACATTGTTAGCATCCAAAGAAGGCTGCTGGGCTTTGTAAAAGCCTGGGCTTCCTTGCCAAGCAGAATGTGTTATCCATCTTCCATAAAAGTGTATAAATCTGTTTCAGCCAGTCTTCCTTTCTGAGAGCTCTCCAGATTCCAGTGTCTCAGTGTAAACTATTTTGCACTAAAAAAGTTAAGGTTGGCTTCAGTTACTTTGCATTTTTTTGTGTATATAGTCTTACATTAAACTGATCCAAATCTTTCATTCCGTTACAGAAGGGGTAAAATTGGCTGAGGACAAAAGTGTGAGAGAACCCAGTTAATGAACCACTGAATTCACTTGTGAAGAAAATGTGATTTGCTTCATTAGATTTCATTCTCATCAAAGACAAAGACATAGGAATCAAATCACTTTTGGAGTGTCCTCTGTGAGTACAAGACTAAACCCAATGGTTATTCAGAGCTAAATTTTTGGTATGAAAATATGACACAGGCAATTTTAGCCTCAGCTGTGCATTTAGACGGCATGGAATGAACAAATATTTCAGTACTGTGTTTCCCTAAAAAAATGAAAACCATTTTAATACTAGCACTGAAATTTGTGGGTCCTTAATTTCCATATTATTTTTTATTTAAAAGTAGATTCAATAATGCACAACCTATTTCAGCAGAGCAGTTTTTGGGTAAAGGGAGATAGAGTTACAAACCGAGTCAGTAAAAAATTTTCATGATCCCAGTGACAGAACACAAGATACATCTAAATGTAGTCAAAGACAGTCTGCCACTCAGACAGAAACCCTCGAGTGTGTTTTAACCACCCATGTAGCCATGGCAACACGAAACTTAGCAGAATCTACCCCAGACCTTGGATGAGTGCCAAGGTGGTGTTTAACCCATGCTTAATTTTATCCTGCTGCTTCCAGGTGCTAAAACAGACTACACCAGTCTTGGCTGTGTGCAGGTTTCTGACTGCCACATGGCACGTGTTTCTTATGAAGTACATCTGGTCCCTGAAGGGGAAAGGAAGACATTCAGGGGCTGTGAAGCTGCCTCCATATGCACAGGGAAGCCTTGCTCCACAAGGTGCTTGGTGGGATCGTCACTGCTCCAGCATGGGAGAAGTAAGGATGCTTCTCTGGCAGTCAGCAACTGCACAGATTCCATCAAGAGCTACAAGTGGCATGCGCAGCCTTGTCGTGTTTTCCCTTTCCTGACAGTTGTGTCTTGGATCAGTGAAGCCACTTTCTTGAAGGAGTAAAGAAATGGTGAAAAATATTTAGAGTTGTAAACAAGAATCTTTTTTGTGAGAGAGTCTTGGCAACTTGTGAGAGAGTCTGGGTAGAGAAAACAGAAGATTTCTCTCTGAGCAACAGATCACCAGATGACCTGCTACTACCTACTAAGGTGTAACCACCAAGATGCATTTTTTCAGAAACACTTGTCATGTGTAGGAGGCAGGCAGAAATGTTTCAAGGATATCTTTCTTAACACCATTGAAAACGGAATTTGTCGTCTTGCAGCAAGTGCAAAGTAACCCTCTTGGATTTCTGATTACTGAGACTGGTCCTTGGGGTCTCCTTTGGCGTCAGAGCTGGAAGTTAGCTCCCCAGGGTATCAGAGAATGACACACTATCCACCAGAGGTGCCTAGAGCTGTTTTCAAGATATAATATCTAACACAATATAGTATCTATCAAAACCACCCTTGTCCACAGTCTAGCAAATGTTCATGTGCCTATTGGCCCATTGAAAGTTGTTGCCAGTGGAGAACTTGTGGAGAATTTGTATAACAAATACTGAAGTGCAAGATACACTTGAAGTAATAAAAAAAAAATAAGGTCTTTCAAAGACTGTTAAGAGGGTTTCAGGAGAAGAGGGACCATGAAAAGTTGTATTATTTAGCTGAACAGGAAAATTAAAACTGAAGTAACCAGCCCACTGTGCACCAAGCCTTGAAATGCCAGGAGAGCTCATTCAGACACATAAAAAAGCACATGACTGATATTTTAGTCTGTTTGAATAGCAAAGCAACAGAGAATGAAAAGCCACTACTTGTGCCTTTTTCAGACGTTCAGAAGGAGCCCAACACTGCTTTTTCATTATGCTGACTTTATTCCATCTGAGCGTAGAGTAGACTTTTTGCAGGTTTGCAAGAATATTTTTTTCTGTCTCAAATAAAATGTGTCCTGGGAATTCTGTGTAAGCCTGCACTGAAAAAGATTCAGAAGAAAAATGCCTTACTCTTCCTTCTGCCTTGCTGCTAATGACCACACCTATGTATTCCTAGGATAACACAAATACATATTTTCAGAGGTAAATTACGATTGATAAAAACTCTGTAAAAAACATTTCTCTTCCAGCAGCCACACATCCATATATAGCAGTGATGTGGGCAGTGTTTTCAAATCACATGAGGATCTAGGGATGGGAAATAATGTTCAGTCAAAGAGCAAACAATTATATACAATAGCGATAGAAAATTGGATTATATTTTTTCCTAATGTAATCAAATCCAGGACAAGTATTCTTGAAGGATTTAGGAGCTGCTAAGATTGTGGTGTGAATTAGATTTGTTCTTCTACCTTTTGTTCCATGGGTTATGCAAAAGCTAACAGAGCTTGCCTTACAATTTTGAGCTTCTGTACTAAAAATGAAAATGATTGCCATCTCCTTTCTGCGCTGTTTTGCTAAATACTGCAAAGAAAAGCTTCATGATTTAATTTACTGAACTTGTCAGGCTGTATCAGAAATACAAAGAAGACTAGCTGTAAAAATCTTCATTAAAGATAGGGAAGAGAAAGTACTGCCTGCAACACTGCCTTGGTGCTTATTGCTCAACACAGAAAAATGGTTGTACTTAAAAACCACATCAACTCAGAAAATTAGAAGACACTTCTTGTTTTCTGTTCAAGGAACTCTCATGGAAAGATGAGTCTAAATCCATGCCTGAAAATGGAAGAACTATGACATGGACATCTTGAAGAGGCCATTCCTGATGATATGAAAGATTTTGCATTTTTCATGCCTAATCAACCCAACGAAAATGCTTGACATCATGTTCCACAGAATAATGAGTAATCTAGTGCTTACTGAATTCAAAACACTTGAGACTATCAAAGTTTTTCACTGAGCATGTCAAGTTATTCCAGCCCTGATTTGGCAATAAAGGACAAGAATTTGGTCAGTTTTAGTCAGAAATAAAGCCTAATATCTGCAAACTTGTATGTTTTAACACTGATTACATAGCATCATTCAAATGCAAAATGTACTTATGACAAACATTCTTTGGTAAACATCATTAAATAACTCCCAGCATCAAAGCACAAAATAGATGTCTCATTTCAAAAGTTTTAAAAATTGTAGTATTGTTTTCAAAAGTATGGTTTTAGGGAAAGTATTAAGAAATTAGTCCACAAAAGCGTATCTGCCCCTACTGTAAAAGAAGAAGCATGTCTGTTTGGAGGGTTTGATAGATACACTGGGTTTATAGAGGCTCCTATTTTTATTAGTTCAGGAAAGAAACAAAAACTTTCACAGTATTGTGTTTAGTCCAACACTGCAGCTGAAAAAAAAAATGCTGAAAACAGGCATATAATTTCCCATTTAGATTTTCAAACTTTATAGTATTACAAGATTTTCTTTTTGGTGTTTTTTTTTTGTTGTTTGTTTGTTTTTTGGGGTTTTTTTTTTTTTGTCTTTTCAGGCTATCACTCCTTGGTAACAAGTTTTGAGACTAACTGTGGACTCCTATGAGGGCTCCAAGGAGTTGAGAGCACAATAGAGCAATAGTTAGGTAGAGAAGAGTCTTTGTAGTTTCTTCAGTTTACCGGTTTCTAAGGGAAATCTGCTCTCCCTGTCTGATTATTGTGTGTTGTTGGCTGATTAAATTAATTTAGGTATGTATTAATATTTATGTGTCTGACTGTTCATTGTTAGAGCATGTGACCTGTTACCTCTGGCAGAGAGCTTCATGTTAAACTCATGTGGACAGCTGGACATCATGGAGAATTCGGACAGCTTTCAAACTTTGTGGTCCTGCTCATATTTATCCCTCAGTCCTGTGTTTCTCCCAATACTCTGCCTTCAAAAGTGCATTTTTTGTATTTCACAGTAGGCATGACGTACAGCATTTTGTTGGATGGATACCTCAATGGATTCATGGCATACAACTCTTTTCTTGGCTGCTGGGGCTCTTGACACCACAGAGAAGCAGCTGATGGGAACTCTCACCTAGGGGAAAATGATGCAGTTGAGTACATTTGGAAGCTTGGTTGCAGCACTAAGAGACTGGGAAGGACAGCTGCTGAATTTTTTATTGTGGAGCACATGTCAATTGATGCTGCAGTGAATGACAAAAATTGTAGGATGGAGGCTGAAAAATCTGTTTATTCTAGAAACTGAGTAGAAGGTCAAGCTTAATCTTGTTTGATCACTGGTGATTCACAGTCCTGCTAAGCAAGATAGTGTTCAGAAATAGGCAATGGAACATTTTACCTGCCATGTGTCATGGTTTGAGCCTGGCCAAATGCCAGGCACCCCCCCAAATTAACACACCCACACCCAGGGCTCCTGAGTTAAGATAAGGAAACCCGGGAGAAGATGCACTCAATGGGCAAACGGGACTAACTTAGGTTGCAAAGTGATCTAATTTATTACTAACAGAGTCAGAGGAGTAAATGAGAAGTAAAATAAACCCTTCAAGGCCACCGTTTCTCTGCTCACCCCCCCTCCCTCCTTCCCAGCAGCTGCACAAGGGAACAAGGTATGGGGGGAGGGTTAGGTCAGTTCATCACCCAGATCTTCTTC
>VZRN01006453.1:437640-459888 GCA_013397935.1 Dasyornis broadbenti
AGAAAGAAAGAAAGAAAGAAAGAAAGAAAGAAAGAAAGAAAGAAAGAAAGAAAGAAAGAAAGAAAGAAAGAAAGAAAGAAAGAAAGAAAGAAAGAAAGAAAGGAAAGAAAGAAAGAAAGAAAGAAAGAGAAAGAGAAAGAAAATAAAGACAAGGCAATTTTAACAGTCTAAATGTAAACTCCTCTATTTTATTTAAACACGTATGGTTTATAGTTTATAAAAATATAGCATGAGAATAAAATAGTGATCTCATAAGATTAAAATTGTCAGGTACCAGCACACAGGCCAAATGTCCATAGCAGAAGCAGATGTGGAAGCTGTCATTTCAAGTCAAATAATTACTCATCAAGCATAATGCAAATGATAAAATGTAAAGTTTGCGAGCTGAAGTTAGATCCTGAGCAGATGATCCTGTCAGCATGAGTTTGAAATTACCCCACAGCAGGTTTACAAAAGAGCCACAGATAAAGTGCCAATGGACAAGGTATTTCAAAAGAAGGAAAAACACTACCTTTCAAGCAGAATATAATGATGAAGTGTTTTCCTTTTCTTACTATATATGTAGCACAAATTGGCTGTACAACAGAGCCACCAAAATCCTTATTCTCTATCAGATCATACATAGGGTTTGAAATTAGATCTTAACATTCCAGCTTTTGTTCTAATAAAAAATGTTTTGGCATGCCAAGTGTTTCTAAATTTAAATTTAAATTTTAAAATATTTAAAAACTTAAGTTGATGTAACCAGTATCTTGAATTCTGTCTGTGTCTGTAAAGTTCTGGAGTGACTAGCTGTGAAAAGCACAAATTGGCCCATATATCATAAAAAGGTCTTCTTTTCAAGGATGGTAAAACAAACTTTTTGACTTTCAACTTCTAAGTTTTAAATACATTAAGTGAAGAAGGTTTTTAAATCCTAGGTACCTTTAGGGGTACCACCTGCACCATAAAACATATTCCTTGCAGGAAATGGAAAAATGAGGAGGATACAAGACATGAGCCAGTGTTTTCCAGAAACTACTTAAGCCATCTCAACAGTAAATAACTGGTATATGCACTTGTCTTAGCGATGTAAAGATTAGCTTACTGCTAAAATTAGAGCACTTCAGACTGAAATGGCTCCTTCTGTACTGAACATAGAGAAGCCTCTCCTTGCAAGTGCTACCAGGAACTTATAACAACTTAAGTTAGCTTAGACTTATCTAAGTTACTAAAGATGTCTTGCATCAGTAACAACCTCTTTCCTTTAATTGCACTGATGCCTTATGCAGTGCATTATTCTTCAGTCACCTGTTGAATTGTGTGTCTGTGTGTAGATTTTTAACTGCTGGACTCTTTGTGTCTCTGCTATTGATTTCTGATACTCTGATGGTCACAGAGCAGGATTAGGGTTTACCAGAGTCCATCTCCAGTGTACAGGGGGATGAAAAGATTTCCAGAGACTATCTTCTCTGCACTTGAGAGAAGAGTGCAGTGGGACTTGTTATAGCCAGTTGTATGTCACTGAGGTGAGGGTGGCCTTCCTGTTCTCATAGAGTACCTCCTGGTCCCATTGCCTTGGGAAGAATTGTGGTAAAGTTGTTCTTAAGTCAAATAGGTAAGAAGGTCTTCATTATGGTTTATGAGGCCTCTTCTTTTCCCTTTGCCATAGATGATAGGTGCTGGTTAGACATTTTAGTCTCTCTTGGAACCAATTTTAATCGTGAGCACAGAGAACTCCTTTATTTTGACCTATTGCTAAAAGGTTCTGAAAGGGCTGAAAATTGGTTTTATCACACAGTTTCTGATTTGAAACACCTGTAGCATATCCAGCTCCTTGTAAAGCTCCCCAAATCACACCTTAGTTCCTGAGATTAGATTCCTTCAGCTGCTATACTTTTCTGAGAAAAGTGCTCATCCTTATTGCCAGTCCTAAGCACATCAGTAATCTGTCTTTTTTTTTTATTTTTATTTTTTTTTATTTTATTTTTTNNNTTTTTTTTATTTTATTTTTTTTTTTTTAGCTATGGCTTAAGGACAACAAAATAAAGTCTTTTAAGGCCAAGAGTAGAAAGTAGAAGAGCAATGTGTGGCTATCTACCCAGAGATAGCAGAACTGTCTGAAAAAGCCTTAAGAAGCTGTACAGAAAGAAGCATGCATAGTAACAGCTGATAGATAAAACAGTTAAACACAGGAAAGGAGGCACAGGAGTGATCAGGCAGACTATAATGGTAGCTCTCACTTGCACAGGTGTTATGTCAAAAACATCTTCCTATCAAAAAAATTAGGATCAAATTGATCCTTCTGTTCCTATCCTCAGAATCATACATGTTTTGCAAGAAAAGAGCTTAAAAAGTATAGTTGTTCTATAAGTAGGAAATCAAACAAAGCCCAGGCCAATTAGAAATGGAGTCTTGCTCCCACGTTCTCTCCTGTCATAATGGCCCCAGCTCTACATCCCTAGTGGACCCCATGAACACAAGAGGCAGCAATGCTGTTGATATCCTAGACAAATGCATGTGCTGAGGCAGATCCTTCCCTTTCTCCTAGCTGGGCCTTTAGCCTGGGCCTCCTTTCTGCCCAAGCACCAGTATCCATTACAAGGGTGGTAACACAACTGTCTTTGGAATTCCTACTTGTCTTCCAGTTTGGCTTGAGGTGGGTCAACAGGCCCAAAAATTAGCAAGGGAAGAGAGGTTACATCTAAGACACCATTTGTACATTTTTCTTTTTAAAAAAAAAATAAAATGTTCACTTAAAACCTTAGTGTTCCCAAAACAATTTTCTAATATCACAGATAACAAAAACATCCAGTACACAGGTAGTACACACAGTACTGAATAAAGGAATAATTTTAAACTGTCCAGGGATGGTTACCCTCAGGTAATGTATCATTAGAAAACATTGCTGTCTGGCTATTATACCATCAAACATTTTCTTTCGTTCTTTCTTACTGTTGTATGCTTGTCTCCGAGTTCCATCTCCAGTGTATGAGAAAGGTTTGATTTTATATTCTACAGCATTACTTGACTCCATTGGTGCCTGATCTGGTCTTACAGTTTGAGAAAAATTAAATTTTACATAAACAGAAACAGTTATAAGAGACCTTTGGCATGCCAAGGAAATTTTATTACAGAGAGTCAAAAGCATGTAATAAATAGAGATAGAAAAAGAGAGGAGCTATCCCACATGCAAAGGATTTTGCCCTTGATTTATTTGGGATTTGGGGATTTGGTTGTGTCTAATGGGTAAGCATCTACCTGTTGGATCAGTCTTCCTTGAGTAAAGAAGACAGCAATAGAGGGAAGAAGGTGCTTTTGAAGATATCTAAACCTAAGCTCCAATTCATCAAAAGTAAGCACTTACTGATTGACATTATGAAATTTAAAAATTCATTTTAGATGGAGTGGATTTCTCTCCAGAGGTCTTCCAAAGCACCCAACCTTTCTCCATCATCTAGGAAAGAATTAATTTGTTCTAAAATTAAATTTATTTATTTAAAGAGAGAGAGAGATTGAGGGAATCATAAGGCACTTAGGATAAAGACCCAAGTGCTGAAGCTACATAAATATAGCTACCCTTTCTTTGGTACAGCAGAATTTGGGAAAAATGTCTGAGAGAAAATGGAAAAAACAAAGTAGAAACATTGTACAACAAAATAATGTTCCATTGCTTTATTTCTAAACTTTCTTGCCATGGGAGATATCTGTAGGAAAACAACGACAAAGGTAAAACAAATACCTTTGCAGTGTTAAAGACTGATAAACTAATTATCTATTAAAAATAATGGCATCGACATATTCCTTATCTGAAGTTTTGCAAAACTTCTCATTTTTCTCCCATCTGCATGTAAGAGAGCACATTAAACTTTCCCTAATAATTTCCCAAAGCTTTGTGTTAGCATTATAGTACAAACAGGGAAGACTAATTAGTTAGAGGGGCTAGAGTACACAGGCAAAGAAAGAGCTGATAAACAGCCATGTGCCCTGAGGCAGTTTCTGTAGCGAAAAAGCAATGCTTGGCCTGAACTCAACTGTACAGATGTAATGCCAAAAATTAAGTAACTCCTGGCTTTAAAGCCCCTGAGAGTCACTAGAAAGCTTCTCCAGACTTCAGATTACACTGTAATTTATTTTCCAGTGATTCTGTAGTAAGTAAATCGCTAACTGCCATTAAGGAAATGGAGTTGGTTTCCTGTTCCTGACACAGATTACTCACAAGACCCTGGATCAGTCACAATGCAGTACTGGAAAAGATAAAATTATTTTTTGAGTGTATACATATCAATACTGGAATATTAAGCTGGAGGATGGTGATGGTACCAATTTTAAGGCTGACAGTGGAACGGTCAGAAGTAAAGTACCATACCTGTAACACAGGAAGGATGCATGTAAGTTAGCAACATTTAAGAGAAGAAATAAATGTTTCCCAGTCCACAAAATGAAGTTATTGAGCCTCTTGAACAATCTATGAAATCTATGAAGCATTTAAAAGAGCTAACTTCTGCCTGAAAGTATTTACCAAGGGAAAAAAAAACAATAATGCAGAGTGCAACAGGAACTTCTAGTCAAATATTGACCTGAGAGTACATTTTTTTGCCATGCTGTACAAAACCTATTTATTTAAAAAATTAAATACTTAAGCATTTACATTTATTTAAATGTTGTATATGAGTTTAAAGCATTTATTCTACATCTTAAAATTAGTTATTTGATCCAGAAATTATCTGATATGTGGTAACCTGGACCACCTAAATCCAATGTTCCTTCTGCTTTTGGAATCTAGTGGATCTCCTGTCTTTGCACCTTACCCGTCTCCAACAGCTCTGTTTAACAGGGTACATAAAGTCATTTTTTAGGTGTTTTTATTATGTTGTTGTTTTACAAGCAGACAAAAAAAAAAAAACCACCACCAAAACATTCTTGGTATCTATCCTGTAAGACACAGGAAGTACAAGTTTTAAATCCCTCCTCTCTGTATCCTCATTAAAGTCTATACACTCAGGAGCCAAGGGAATGTTACCCATTACAGCAGCTGTTTTACTGTACAGACAATAGAGGAAATGCAGGACAACTGGCTTCCCCGGCTTAAAAATCAGTTTCTGAAGGCAGAAGGGGAAATCAGGGGAAACTTCAAAAGACAGAGGTCCATAGTTAACACAAAAGCCATTTGTAGTACTGAGAATAAAGTCTTCGGTCACGGATCTTACAGTTCTAGAAACTGAGATGGCTGGACTTGCCAAGAGCAGAAACCGCAATGATCTCTTAGAGTAACCAAATTGAGAGTGAAAGTTTCCCTTCCAGGCTTTTGCCTGGACATCTGTGACAAACAGCTTCTTGCAGAAAAAGATGGACACACTTGGAGATGTCCTTTGTCACATGCTGGTTGGCTGTAAGAGCCCAGAGTTGGGGGTTGTGCAAAGGTGGCCCTTCTGGTGTCAGAAGATCTTGTTAGAGCCTGTAAACTTCTCATAATCTTATTTGTTCTCAGCACTTCCTACTTCTCATGTACTTCCTTTTCTACAGGAACAAATTTAACTTGTCTTTTGAAATCTCATTACTGCAAAATTTCTCCTTTCTGCGTCAGCCAGGCCTTATTGGCTGACAAAGAGAGAAAACAAGTTTTAATAAATAGTAGGATAATTAAACTGCAAGTTGTTTACACACAGACTGGCATATCCAAGTTAGAGCATGCACTGCAAGTTGCCCAGCTGCTGCCCTGCCATCGAGCTCCGTATGTGCCGATTGCCCAGACTTTGGGGCTAGTAGGAGATCAGATACAGTCTGGCAGGTGATGAAATGCATTGCAAGCAAAAGGAAGTGGTGGGGTGGCACAGATAAAACTGTAGCAGTGCTAATGTAATACAGCAAGCAAAATAAGCTTAAAAACACATGCATCACAGCATGTAGAAAGCTTAGCTTCACCCCAGCAGAAAGCTATTCTGGTTAATTCATGCAATCATTTTGCTATCACTTCTCATGCCTGCTTCTAATAACAGAAAGGCTCAAAGTCCTTTTTTACATCTCTGACAGAAGATACTGAATATTAATAAGTGCAACAACAAGGGACCATTCAGGAAGGCATCTTGCTAGCTGGCGTTCCAGAAATTCCCTCTTGTTATCTTAAGCTAAGATATCAGCTATAGTGAAGATATTTATTTGACGTGTTATGTGAGACATATGCGTGACATGGAAGGAAAACACAGGGTTCCTCAAGCTCAAGTGACTGCCATGCATAACTGATGGCATTTTTCTGCAACTAGCTTGTCTGCCTTAGTTTGCTGTCCTTCATGCACACTGGGAATGAAACGTAAGGAGGCTGATAATGGGAACATGAAATCAAACAACATAAAAAATCTGATTCCTCAAAAGAATTATGTAGGAAACATAATGCTTGCTTCCTTCCAAGCTTTGTTGATTTTATCTTATTATTTATAAGGCTGAATCTGCTTCCAGGAAGAGCTGGAGATGAATACACTTTCAACAATCTAAGGATTATTCTCAGACTGACAGAGACCCAAAACAGGTCAGAGATGTGAGCAACACAGTCTGCTTTTCTAAGACAAACTGGGAGTTAACTGTGCTGGGAAGAACTCACTGAAAGAGAGAAGAAAACACATACACAGAAATACTCAGGGTTTTTTTTCAAGGTAGATGTACAAAGTAACTGTTTTCTACAGTGAAGTTAGGCCTACTTGTTTATCAAAAATTCTGAAGTCAAAAACTGATGGAAAAAGCACACTTCGTTTTATGTGGATTCAAATGTATTATTATATATACATCCAATTAAATCCACAAATATATGTTTCCCAGAGAAATAAGACTATTATGCTGCACACATAATACAGATTTTAATAATGTCTACGGATTGTAGACATTACCTTTGTTAATCAGAAATCAATAGGACCTTATGTTTGCACTTTACTTCCTGTGGCTTAATGATTTCAATGGGAAACTTGGCAACAAACAATTTATTATTCATTATTATGCTGGTGTGTACTGCAAAAACTGGAAAGATCTGATCTGTAAGATTCTTCAGCCTCTTATAAAATCCTCACATCAAGAAAGATAATGTTCAAAATATGGTACTACCTAATTAGGTATGTGCCAGTGAAAATAAATTGCATACACAAAGAGGTACTGAGGCGAACGTCTGTTGGGTGATAGCAAAAGCAAGTAATGCTACCTTGGCTCACCCTGTAACCATTAAAACTCTAGAGACTAACGTTTTTCAGAAGAATTCATGTAGATTACTCCAGCTCTAAGTGAAAGATTAATCTCTTCAATAAATCATCCTGAAGTTAATTATTTCCAACTGACTTAAAAGATCCATGCTGAAGCAGCATTTTTAAATTGCCTTTTAAGTGGTTCATTCCTTTACACAGTCATTAAATGTATACATGATCAGTTTCTTAGATGACCAAAACGTTAATGAGTGACGTTTTTTGAGTTTATTAGAAAGCCTACACAAGGTGGGCACCTGTCAGTTTGCCCACACCACTGTATTGCCTGAAACCAGGCTTCAGCAAGTACCTAATCCAGTCAACAGTTCATGATCTGTTAACTGCATTTTGCAGCATTCTGTGTTTATTTGTTACTGCAGAACAAATGTGGAGCAGAGCTAGCTTCAGATTTCAAAGCGGGTTTTTTTCCCAGGAAATTACTTTTCAGGGTGAATATAAAAATTTTATCCTTGCAATGAATAATTGTGATTGAATATTCTGGGTTTGTCTACTTTTCAGAACTTCTTATAATATAATGCAATCTCTCCTAACAGGGAAATCTCTTCCTGTTTTTGATATTCACAACAGAATTCACAGCAGACGGAGCCACCTTTTTAGTTTATTACTGGACAGTAGGGGTCAAAGCTGGGGATTGAAAAAGTTAAAAACTGTCTTTTGGACAAGCATAAGTATTGCGCCATTCGAAAATGGTACAAAACAACTTGCAGTGCATGAACCTGAGGTTTAAAGTGCAAATCCTTTTGAAGAACTGTCTTGTCTTATATACTTCCCTAGATACCTGCTATATGGATATTCTGAAATAGGACAGCAAAAAGACTTTTGGCCTGATCCAGTTCAGCTCCTCACCTCCAGACCATAAATTGCAGGAGTATGTATGAAGGAGTCAGTGTAACTACATTTGTGAGCTCTACAAGCCCCAAAGAGAATATGAGAAACCACTCTGAAGCTGAAAACAGTGTAAGACTAATCAGAGACAAGGAATGACCAACTAGAGAGGCTCTTTACCCTGGGAAGTGATGACTTATGGGGACATTATGACAGAGGGCTAAGAAATAGCCATGTCAGGGAGAAGGTGAATGAGGAATGATTCTTTTCCTATACAAGAACGAGAGGTTGTCAAATAATATTATCTGGCAGGTTGAAAACAAAAATTAAGCCCTTTAGCATGATACAGCTAAGCCTTAGAATTCTCTACTGCTAGATGCTAAAGATAGCATAAGTTCACAGGTGTTTGAAAAGTAACTACATAAAGTCATGGACTAGAAATCCACCAAGCATTATTAGATACAAAGACAAAGCTACTGGTTTAGAATCTGAGAATGGGAATAGGAAATATGATTACACACTTGCTTTACATTTTGTTTGCCTCTGCAGTCTTCCCTTACTTCTCCATTTCTTGCCTAAACGTCTTTATTGCTCACTTAGAGAAAGACAATACTGGGCTAAATGAATCTTTTACCTGACCTGGCACACTTATTTCTAGAAGACCCTTGTTCATCTCATGTTTCTTTTCATTTGCTTTTCCCCTGAACTACACATACAGTTGAACAGTTGATTACTTAAAATTTCAGAAGGTAAAAAGGGTAGCACACCCTTTGCTGTCACAACACATTTGGAAGTTTCTCCCCAGCCATCAGGTTTCGGCTTTAAGAATCCAAAGAATTGTAAGAGATGTGGACAGATGAAAAATTGAAAGAGGTCAGTGATTGCTTTAATATTTAAATAAAACAAATCCAAGCAAAAATCCCAATGTCCTTAACCTAGGGCTAGGTACATTCATGAAAACTCTGTGGTCGCTCTTAGTCCTAAGGCTCCTAATTAGGTCATTGTCAGCCTTGCCTACTCTTACCCCAGTCTAGGTTCAGCCTCTGCTGGGATCATACTGCACTTTGCTAAGCCCTGCAGTAAATACTGGTCTGGGGTACAGGGATCTGGAATGAATTACATTCAGCAGCAGCAAGGCCACAGTGATGCTGCTGGAGATGTTGGCTTCACTGATGCTGCCAGCAGTGAAGGGGAAGGCAACTAGGCTAATCCTAAGCCCCCACAAAGATCGTGGGGTAGTGATGTTACTGACAATTTAAAGAGAGAAAACAGGACTCTGAGAGTGGAAACATCCCAGAAAGTCAAGCTCTTTGTCTACCTATACAACAGAATGGTTCTGCTGTTATAAAGTCAGAATAAATTCTGATTTTCACTGCTCCAGTAAATGTTTATATACTGTAAAGGTTTACAAAGAAATAATGTTAGTGTTCTTCCTGGTTATGCATCCGCATCTTATAATGAAAAAAATAGATAATAATGTCTTTGTTGTACTACATTGTTCTATAACTGAGAATTAAGTTGTGTTTCATTTTAAGTATTTTCAAAAGGTACAGATAATTACAGCTCTTACTAACAGCATTGAGGCAAATGTGAATTCTCAGGTGGGCTTTTAAGCCTCATCCCAGCATGTATGATGTAGAAACAAATATTAAAAGTACTCTGGTATTTCTTGTCAATGCTTTCCTGAATAAATTCTATTAAAAATATAGATTATTTTGGTCTTTTACCAAGTAAAGTATAATGAAAACAATTTTAATCTTAAAATGACTCATTGAGATGTCAAAGATTAAATTAGAAATATCAACTAACTATCCTTTTCTCTTTTACTTGCAGTTGGTTATAACAATCTTCAAACAATATATGTGAAGTAAGTCATCCCTAATATTTTCATGCCTGTGTTATGATACAATTTGGCAGATTTTTAGCTCAACTGCAAAAACTAATGGTGGGCCATACACATTCAGAATGATATGTGGTCCCCAGCAAGTGTAGGGCAGCAATACAAAAAAAAAAGGTAATTTTCTTCAATAAGTGAAGAGAAACTGCATGCATTATAGAAATGAGGATTTAGTGCAGTATTTGACTGACAAAGGACAGGTCCAGTTCCTTTTCAGCTACTACACCAAGATATTCTACCATATGAAAAAATATCTAAAGGTGACATTTTTCAGCTGGAGAAAAGGCAAATGAAACAGAGAAGAGAAAACTAAAGTCTGCAGCAAAATATTGTCTCTAAGGAAAGATTTTTTTTTCCTTCTGCATAAACACTTGAATAATTATTCATCAGTTCTTCAAAGTGGAAATTTGCAAAAGTTGTTGAGTGTGGCTTTCAGTAGTATAAAGAGCTAAAGCTCTTCAGGGTCTCAATTACATCTTTGCAAGAGCTGTAAAAAATGAAAAGATGCAGATTGTTCCAATATATGAGAACACCTTCTTCTACTATTTATTTGTCAAAGGGAATAAACTACTAGTGACTACCATTGGAAAGTTTTAGATAAATAAAATATGCTCCAAAGTGGGAAAAATACTGTGCTATCAGGTAGCTGCAGCTTTGCTGGGTGAGCAAATTATTCATGTAGAGACATTTTCTAAATATGTCACTTCAGACAGTAATGGCTTCTAATTCTAGAAAGCCATTTGCCTAGAGCAGTAGTTGCTACTGCTCTAACTTAGCAACAAACCCAGAGCAACCTCCACAACTTCGGCTGAACAAAGACACTTGGCTCTCACCGAGCATCTCTGTGTCACCAGCACATTTTTATATGCCTCACATGTAGAGCACTTAACCATGGAACGCTTGGCTTAGAACACTGCTAGGTTAATATCAATTTACCTTCCTTGTCCTGGAGTTCCCTGTTCATCCACACAGGTCTCTTCCCCCTTTGCCCAATTTCTTGCTCATCAGGATGCATTCTTCCTGAGCCTGGAGGAAGCAATCTGTAAATAGTAACTTCCCCTGTAGGGCCCATTCCTATGGGATTCTCCCAAGAAGATCCCCAAAGAGACTAAAGTTAGCTCTCCTGAAGTCCATGGTTGCAATCTTTCTTGCTGCCCTGCTTCCTCCTCACCCAGTACTGAACTCCACAATCTCATGGTCACAACAGCTAAAGCTGCTCCCAACCTTTACATCTCCATCAAGACCTTCCCTCTTTGTTAGTATGAGGTTAAGCTTCATAATCCCACCATTCCCTGTGGGATCCGTCACTACCTGTGACAGCAGTCATCAGTGTCATCAGTGCTTTCCAGGAGCCTTCTGGACTCTTCGTGCTTCTCTGGGCTGTGTAGCTTCTCCAGCAGATGTCAGGGTAAATAAAGACCCCCATAAGAACCAGCGCCCATGACTTTGAGGCTGCTTCCAGCAGTCTGTAGAAGGCCTCATCCTCTTCCTCCTCCTGCTCAAGTGTCCGGTAGCAAACACCCACAATAGTGCCACCCTTACTAGTCTGCCCTTTTATCCTAACCCATGAGCTCTTCCTTTTACATAAGAAATACCAGTACTATGTAGGTTTTTCCAAACACAAAAACCAGAACAATATTCAAAATGCATTTCTTCTCGTGACCTTTCCTTAGAGAAGGGAAATCAGCAAGGCATATTGCCTTTGCATAGTACACTTACAGCATACAATTCCTTATTAAATTCACAAGCGCAGTGCTTTGGCATGTACTTAAAAATGGGTTTGTGACACAGTATTCTGAGATACTCCATGATCTTTACAGAGATTCTTATGATTTTCCTATTCTGAAATTATTGTCCTGTGTTTGTGAAATGTCTGTGGGATCTATACTTCATCTTGAGGAAAACATTCAGTATTAGGCAATTGCTGTTGCAGAAGAGAGATGCTCTGGCTGCAGGAAAAGTTTTGGGGTTTTTTTATTGAAACCAGTTTATTCAGAGCTACCTCTTCTGCTATTCCTTATAAAAGGAACAACTTGCTGATTTCAGCCAGTGACCCTTTTATTCCCCTTTGCTGCTATCAAAATTAAGATTAAAAATAAATTCACATTGTCTAAGGATGCTAAGCTAAAGAAACATTTTTTCCTCTTATTCCCTGTAATTTAATGCTGCAGATGAAAAAGCGGGCAGAACATTGAGCTAGTTAAGAGAATATCAAGGGAAAAATGAAGAGCATGACTGTATGGGTTATAGTGAGGGAATAATAGCCAAGATTGTGTTTAAAACTACAATGGGGCCCTTCCTTGAAGAGTAACCTGATGAACACAATCAAGAGAAAAGCTGCTACAACCTTTTACTTTTAATATTAAGTGTTTGTTATTTACCCAAACAATATCAGCCTTCACACACCATGAATTCATGGGCTGGGTAGGCAAAGTGTGCAGCCTCTAGGAACTGAGAGGTTGTCACTGATAACACACTTACCTGGCCACCTGCCCTTACCACAGCTGAATTCCACGGTGTCCATTTAATTTCCATACCAGTTCATACATACTGGAAGCATACTGGAAGCTCAAAAAAAAAAAGCAAATACCAACTCCAGTGAGTGTAAGTCCGAGTAAGAACAAAGAGTGACCCGTGTGCCACGTGTGTAACACTCCAAAATGCGTATCAGTAATGTTCTTAGGTGACTCTGCAAATGGAGTTTAGGAATAACAGTATTTAATGAAGAAGTAACTTTTAAATATGTTGAAAGAGTGCTAGGAAAGATCTGAGAAAATACGCCTCGGGTATCCATCCAGATATTTTTTGTACGTATACCACAACAGATAGTAAGAGATTAAACAGTCAAAACACGAAGTAACATCTTGGTATGAATTCACACTAGCTGCATATCAAGACAACTTTAAAAATACTGTATTCCTAAATCATAGGTTACAGGTTCAACAAATAAATGTAGTCCTGAATGTAAAAAAGAGAATACTGGTTTTGTCTAAGTTTTCATTAACATCTTGTAGTGACAGCACCTTTTGTTGAGATCAACAGGACTTACAGTCATCCAGTACATCCTGGGACAGGATCCAGATAGTAGCTATTAAAAAGTCACAGATATAAAGTCTAAAACGGAAAGAGAAGGCTATCGCAATCTGTATAAATCAAAAGCTATAAATTCCAAATACTGTACTAACTGCATTGTATAAATTTAATAATGTAAGGAAAAAGAACACGAGGAAAGTAGTAGTCAGCATGATTACAAATGGAATTATTTAATTTTATTTGGAACAATGTGAAAAATTGTACAGAGTCTTTACTAGATGGAATTTGTGGGCTTGTTAGTTCAGGAAAAGTATAAACATTTTGCTTTTCAGGTCTGTTGGGAATAATGTCCAATTTCCCTTCCAAGACTAATCAAAATATATGAGCAACAAGCGTTTTTTTTCAATCAGGTCTGGCCAATTTACATCTGGTGTGTTTACAAGCCTGTGTAATTACTAATGCAGCCTTCTTAAAAATCTCAGATCCCTGGGGAAGTTCCAAAGGACTGGAAAAAGACATAGACTGTTTGGACTGCGGTTAAAAGAAAATTGGGTAATTTAGGAACTTTAGGCCTGCCAACCTGACAATCAATCCTTAGCCATCCATTCATGTAGTTGAAAACCACCTATCCAATGTAATAACTAGTGGAAATGATACTGAACATCTGTGTCACAGTGATGTCCATCAACACTGATGTATAGACCCACTTTCACTGGGCTTTGTTCTTTAGTTGTTAGAAGTTAAACTGTGTGTGGCATAATATTTAATATTTAATAAGAAAAATCCCATGTATTTTGAGTGATATTTGGGACAGTATTCTGAAGACTGAATACAGATGCTCACAGCCATAACATAAATTTCGGTGACACTTAAATCCCTGGGCCTGCTGATGCAAACCTTGAACAAATGAATGGGGAAAAACCCCGGAGGATAGGACAATGTTACTTTGCTTTGGTGCATTCCCTTATGAGAATGCGAAGTATCTGAAATCACAAGTTCAAAAGACGATAAATTGAAGAGGATTTAGAGAAGAGACAGGGGATGCCTAAAGGAGTGAAAAATATGCCTTACTGTCAGACCCCTGAAGTCTGTCCGTAAGGCATGTATAGATGCCTTACTGCATGTTTTACTCTGTTTAGATATCAGGCTCCTTCTCCTGGCACTAATAACTGTTATGCTATGAGCCCGTTTAGGGAGCTGATCCATCTGAAAGCGGGCCTGCCTTTTCCTGATCGTTAAGGTTTCCATCTGCACCAGGTCCCTGTACTGGTCCACTCCACGGCCACATCAGCAGTGCCAACACAAAACTGGTTACAGGGACAAGTGGCAGGGAACTGAAGGAAATGACAGACCAATGGAACTGCCTCTGTACATATCCTCCTACATATCCTCTCTACAGCCTCATGATGATGATGAAGACATTGCAGACCCTTCTGGGTGAATGCCACAGCTGGTGACATTCATAGGCCAACAATTCATCAGGCACTGTGATGTCTTCTTTTGCACAAGCAGTATTGCCCATGAAGTAAGATGACAGTCTAAGAAATTTCACTGCCTGATTTAAAGAGTCTGTTTGGGAAGCCTTACAGTGTATGCCATGTTGAACTGCAGACTATATGATCTGGACATTTCTTTCTGTCCTCAAACCCTAGGAGGTGATGTGCTGGAAAACATCCAATCTAATAATTGTAAAGCTGTAACTTTTCTTCTAGAAACACTAGTGCATTTGTATATATATTCTCTTAATACAACATTTTCTAAAGAAATTGGACTGTTGGGTCCAGTTACCTGCGGGTCAGTACTCTTCAGCCTCTAGCATGACTCAAACATGTCCAAGTGGATAAACATGTTAGTGGTCCAGCAAAACTAATAAAGTTATCATTCTCACCTATAACAGAGAAAGGTGCCTTTGCCCCATGTTATTATAGTTTACCCAGGATTTGTCATGGTTTATTCAGACCAGAAAAATTTAAAGAACTGTAAAACTCTTTCTAAATGAGTTGTCTTTATTGTCCCTTTAGTGCCACACCAGATAAACTGTTAGACAGACTACTGTAAACAGCTAAACCTTTCCCAGATTCCAACCATACCTTGAGACGGCAGATAAAGTGCAGCCTGTGAAAGCAAACCCTGGAAATAAGTGGGTCAGAGGTCTAGTGGAGAAGAAATGCCAATTTGTGGCTGTTGGGCTGCACGGAGTGTACCAGAATACAAATGCTGCCCCTTTATTCAGACAAGGCGCCAGCAGCAGGACCGTGCTGGCTCAGGGACTACTGCTCTACCTTGGTCATGGCCAGGAAGGCAGCAAGGCAGAAGGGGCAGCTGTGGTCAGGGCCAGTGGGTAATCCTGGGGCCTGGGACTCAGCTGCCCACGCAGCTTGGTTCTGACTGCACAAGGGAAAACAGCAGGAAAGGATTGCTATGGAACAACTGTGAATCACTGCAAGACCTTCTGGTGCCTGCAGCTTTCAGAAATATTCATATCTTGAGCTGACAGCCTTAGGAAGATGTGGAAATGAATTTTACGAGGTGGGAAAAATAAGGAGTATTTGTACAAGACTATAAATTCGGGGAAAAATGTGTATAATTTGTACCCTTTACAAAAAAAAAAAAAAAAAAAAAAAAGAAATTCTTTGTACAGTCTCTGCCCTTTTAAAGGGAAAAAACTAACTTCAGGCTTCTGATAATCACAGGCTTTGCTGTCATATGAGGAGAGAGATTGTCATTAAGCTATTTGGAAAATACGAGTCAAAACCAAACTACATCCAAATCTCTGGAAGTCTACACAGTTACAAATGTATGCTTTTCTATAGGACCACTTTAAGGGTGGGTGTGACCCTAAAGTTCAGTCAATTCCAGGAAAACAGACAAAACTGAGGTGGCAACATTGTAAGTTATTCAGTTATCTTTCAGTTATCTCTGAAACCAAAAAGAAAGGCTGTTCTCATCACACCAGCACTGCATTCCCTCCTCAAGAATGTGGGAGATGAGTAGAGGAAAGGGCTTTTCTTTTATTTTACTTTTTTTTTTTTTTTTTAAATAACAGTTGCTCCTTAATAAACTAACCAAGGTTCTGACTTTACCTCAAAATTGCAAATTAAAAACATAGATCACATGCTCTTCATCAACGGAACTGGATTTTTCATCTCAGTCTAGATATTCTGGTCTCAACTTCTTTGGCTGAACTTCAGTGAATTAACACTTACTTAAATTCTAGATTGAAAAAATTGTTAAATTGCAAAAGCCAAGCCAGAGGCTATATGGAGCTGGGCATTCTAATCCTAGAGATTCCATGATTCCTATATGCTTCCATGTGAAGTTCCTTACCTTTCACATTATGTTGAAATAAAAAGGATGATAAAATGTTAACTCAAAACAAGGTGTACCACTAACATTGTCATTTCCCAGCAGCTAAATGCTGAGCTTTTTTGAAGAGGAAAAACAAAACAATTTCTTTCATCCAGATGACACCAAATAAAACATGGAACAAGCAAATGTCATCAAGGACTTTAGCTTTCCAGGTTGGGTTTGCAGGATGGGAATAATAATGTGTGAGTGTATTACTTGGATTACACAGAAAAACATCTTCAATTTCTTGTGATACCAAGAATTTTTCCCAAGCTGCATGAAGCTGCTCCCACTTTGTGCAACAATATTTCCTAGCCTTTATTTCCTTACAAGGACTTAGACCTACTTCAAATCCCTGACTCACTGTTGCCAACAACTTTGACAGAAGTATCAAATGCTCCATAGTGTGTGCTAAAAAACTTGTAAAGCAAGAGATGTGTAGCAGAGTTTAATTTTATTCTAGTTTGAACACAGTGGAGAGTAGAACGGGGAAAAAATGTGATAATTTGACCAACTATGGTTTTGACTGTCACAGCAGTTGTGCTGTGTATTTCCAACAGACTACTTGCAATGGCAGCATTACTACTTCAGCACTCATACATAAGAGTTTTGTTTAGCAGCAGGGGAAAAACACATGCAGCTCATTTTAATGAAAAACAAAATTAGCATTCAGTTTCATAAAACGAAGTGCTAGTACTTTCTAAATAAATAACACATTAGCACTAATATTTCATTAAAAACAATACTGAAGATTTTCTACAATAAAAAAGAAAATTAAAAACCAAAACACAAAAACCAACCAAACTCTGAGGCAAATCTAGTTTTCAGAAAATATTTTCCTGCACATTTTGATTCACATTTGGAAATGTTGCAGATATTAGGAGTCTGTAAGTATTTTTAAGACATTCTAGCATACCCATTTGTTTAACTGACTGGCCAGTGTTGCAAAAGAGCAACCACCTACCTCCTCACCCTGTAGGGATTTAGTACACTCGGACTATATAGACAAGGCCAGGTATTACTCACAGTATTCATGTTAGCCTTGTTTCCTACTGATAAAAGGCTCATGAACTTGCATTGCCCATTTGGGTGGACATCTGTCCCCCTTAACTTTTGAGTTGATGGGTAATTTCAAACACAATGAAAAGAACTGGAAAATGTCACAGCTGTTATGGTCTTACAAATTCTATTAATATTGTTGGCTGAGTAAAGGAATGGAAGAAGAAAATCTGTAGTTCACTGAGAGAAAAAGCTAAAATTCAGCCATAAGCTGCATTCTAGTGGCTTACCATCTTTTTCAAGCAGAAATGGAATAAAATGGGTGGGAATGAGCAGAAGGGGTAGTACACGAAAATGAGATCTAAGCCTTTGGAAAGGCAGACTCAAAGTTTTGTTGCTCATAGAATGACTGCCTTCCTTATATTATTGCATGACAACAAAGTTCTCAAATCAAACTGTCAAATGAAACAGTTGGTTAAACTTCCTTCCGCTGGTTCCACAGCATTATAACCACATTACCCAAGAAAGAACTATTAAATGTAAAAGCACTTCACACATGTGAGTTATACTAACAACTCACTACTAATTTTCTGTGAAGCTGACAACAGGATTAGAAGAGTTTGCTAGGGATCACAGGGTAGCTAATGTGAATTCCTAGATTCAATTCTCTCAGATCATGTATTACCATAGGTATTAACGTTTCTTTTATTAATGAACACTGTATCCCACATTATTTTCCTCTGGCTTCATAAAAAACATCAGCATTTGACTTCAACAATTACCCAGTGCTATTCAAGTTAAGCTGTTCAGTCCCTATTTCTTCCTGAGGACTGACTGACCAGTACTACAAAAATTCTCTGTGATGCTTAAAAGGAAATTATGCAGTAAGCATTATACATTTCTGTTTATCTTGCCAAAGGTGTTACTAGAGATGCCTATACACATAACTTTCTTTGCTCTGTGTTTCTGCTTTATGTATTAGTTTGAAGTCTTTGCTGAAGTTATGAATACGATACTGTTGAAGAGCAAAGCTAACAACATCTGCACAGAGAATAAAAAGGACAGCATAAACCACACAACTGAGTTAATATTTAAAGAACAAAAATTTAATTTGGTATGCAACTTTTTCCTAGGAGGATCTTTATTTTCAATGCTATACATGTGAAAATAAGAATGAATAAGTGGCTCATTATCTACATGTATAAAAATATAAACATCCTATCAAACATATGCAAAGTGACCCTTCATGATATGCATCACTGAAAAGACCTATGCCTTGACTTCTAATTTTAAAAAGACTGCCTTTGCGGGTTTTTTAATAGCACTTGTAATGCTACTGCATTCATCCATAAGTACATAAACTGTGAACAACAGCTACAAAATACAGGACTCAGTATTGTGCCTTTATATTTTTGTATGTTTTCATGTCAACAAGTCAGCAGAGTCATTGCGTTTATCCATTCTTTGCGCTTTCAACAGAACAGACCAGCAAAACTAGTGATTTTGCCTTGGGCATTTTTCCTTTTAAAAACTTTACTGCCATTACTAAGTAATGGTTCAGGAAAATATCATCTTCTGTGGCAAACCATCAAATGACTATTATATTTATGGCACCATCATTTTAAGCCTGCTGATGATACTGATAATGAGTTATCAGTAAATTAAAGGCCCTTAATACTAATAATGCTCAAAAGTTTTTAGCACAAAGACTAAAAAAAATCATCTCTTTATATTACATCCATTTTTACATAAAAAATGAGAATTAATGGGTAGTCTGCCAGGAAAGGGATATGCAACCATTAATGAAAACACAGGCAATCTTTGTTTTAGAGATGCATTCGGCCACCTGGAAGTTTAGTTACAATTCACATTCAAGCAAATATGTCATCTATTTCAGTTCTACAAGCTGATGATACTCATATTCAGTTTTTCCATAGAAACAGGTATAAGAAACCAGTAAAACATTACCACGTTATGTACATAACATAATGTGAAAATGCTCAGCTAGATACATTATGAAATCCTGTAGCACTAAAATGATTAGAAAACTAAATGATTCATGTAAAATGTTTGTATACTGTATATATATGTACACTAAATCACAAGGTCAATTTAAAACTGCCCCTATTCATAGCTCCTATGATGGATTTAGTAAGCTACAAGATTCTTAAAAAAAGAAAGCTATCTAGAGCGAATTTGAACACTTTACTGAAAACTGATTTTATACAAAATCTTAAAAAACGTACTTCAGATTTACTTAACAGAAACTAGAAAAAGACGGTTATTATTCTTGAGAAGGGCACTGTAAAGACCTAGTAGTTGTGATCAATGTCTTTTCACTTGTGGTATAAGTTAAGCACAAAGAAGTCATCTCAGAGTAAGGCATAGGACAAACAGACTTCATTTCATCTTCAGGTGTATTGGCCTCTCACTGTATCTTATTGCTCATCTAATTTGGCAGGTTTGCATTTCTATCCTTTTAAAAATACCCCATAATACTAGTATCTACAAATAGACAGTATCCAGTGCTTTCATATACACATCTTCAATTTAGTCACGTCGATAAACAACCTAATATTTTTTTTTAAAAAGCCATGGTGATGCAATTTATTTTCAGTTTTATGCAGCTGTGCATGCACTTAATGAAAGACCAAGTGGTGAACAGAGACTGAGCACTGAAACTCAATAGAAATGTAGCTATAGCTCTTTTCAAAGAAATTAAGGTTTTTTTAAAAAAACCCTACCATGAAATTCTTTGGTTAGAATACAAGTGCTAGCAGTATTTCTAAATTTGGAGTTAGAACTAGAACTAGCTAGAACTAGAACTATTATTCAACAGTTTTAAAAACATAACTTCAAGCCTTTAATATGTACCACTAAATTCTTCAACACTTCAGATACATTTAGGATATTTTTTTGTGATGGCCTGAACGGGCTATACACATTCTTAAATCAAGTTTAGGGTTTTAAAGGAAAGTGCTTTTATACTCCAGACTTCAAGAACTTATTAGAAAGAGCTGCTCAATCTTCCCTACTGTAAAACCTGAGGCTCAGATCATCTGTTCCAAAGCAGACTCTGACTGCCTCCTCTGGGAAAGACTGTTACCAGCAGTAACAAAAGACAGCTCAGAAGGGGTAATTTCCCCTGAAGAAAGTTGGCATCATTCTTGTTTTTCTAAGGACAGGACTCAATCCTTTCTAAGAAGCGCTAAGTTTGTCTAGGAAGAGGTACGCAACTCTTAGCAGTGTCAGTGCCCAGATAATACTGCTATGAAAACTAAGGAAATGGTTCTTTAAAAAGTGATTTTGTCATCAGTTCTGCTGGCTTCAGAGTTTTACAGCACTAACATGACAAAACATAACAAGGGTGTTCTTGATGACATTTATAATGTACATCTGCACTAATTCAAGGTTCATGATTTCAGCTTCCCAGGACACAGGCCCTACCTTTACCCAGGCAAGCCTGTTTTCACCTCACTCTCATCGTTTTGAGGGTATTTAAGGAAATAAGCGTTGAGATTTCTGTCCATATTATAGACAGGAACTTCAAGAGAGCTATAAGGACTTCAGACCACCCACGGAAGTTACAATTCACAAGCACTTTAATTTTTCAAAGGGTCGTTGTTTTACCTCTCAAGGGAATAAACACATGTCTCTGAGGATACTTTATAGTTCAAATGGTTGGTTATCCAGCAAACCTGTCCTTTCACATCAGCCTTACAAGCTCGCTGTGCAGCCCTGGTCCAGTTTAACAGCTTGGAGAGAAGAGTTCAGAGACACGGGGAGCAAAGAGGGGAGATGGAAGCAACCAGTCGTGAAGGGCCACATGCATGCCTTCTGCAAAATTACTTATCTCAACAGATAAAGTATGAGCCAGTTCAAACCCCTGACACCCTTCCATGTGACAGTCCTTCACAGACAGGCATCACTTCAGTTGGGGGGGAAGAGGGTTAAAAATGGACCGTTTGGGGTCTGCCCACCAAGGCAACTCCCTCGTAAGGGTACTGGCATGGGAAAAGACAGCCATTTGTTATGCTATCTTCAACAGAAGTTGCTCAAAGCAACTTTAAAGTTTCTCAGCCCCC
The DNA here is from genome assembly GCA_013397935.1 of Dasyornis broadbenti. Taxonomy (NCBI): domain Eukaryota; kingdom Metazoa; phylum Chordata; class Aves; order Passeriformes; family Dasyornithidae; genus Dasyornis; species Dasyornis broadbenti. The sequence continues at coordinate 459,051 of VZRN01006453.1, forward strand.
AACTGGATGGTTTTTAAAATGCCCCACCCTGACAGAGTTATACCTCAGCTCTGTGCATGGAGAGGGACAGAGACTGGGTGCACATGCACACTTTCGTGGGACAGGTATTTCTCTACTCCCAATACTTTTCTCCTTCCTCGCTACCAACACAGCTACTGGGAGATGCGGGAGGGAGGGTGAAGGTGGGAACTGGGATATGGTGGGTGACCAGGGACGTGGTGACCAAGCAGGGACACGGCAGCCGAGGCACAACACAGTGAGCTCCTGCCCCCGGGGCTGTCAGGAGGTGCTGCAAGAGGGGTGGGGGCTGCGCCGCGGCTGGCCCGCCTTGTGCGTGGAGGCAGACACCAGGGTGAGGAAAGCACAGGGGGACACAGCCAGCCCCCCTCCCCATCCTCCTTCCTTCGAGACGGGAGGGGACCTTGGGTGCGAGGATGTGCAGGGGCAGCTGTCTCGTCCCCACGCCAGGGGCTGGGCGGATGCTCAGTCTCGGCAGAAAACATACTCGGTGTAGCTGGTCCAGATCTTGTCATCGGCAGGACCGCCCTGCTCGGGGGCGAAGGCGCAGGTGCCAGTGGACGAGCAGGCGGCCATGCGGAAGCCGGCCTCGGAGAGGCGGTCGAAGGCTTGCTCGAGGAAGTTGAACTTGAGGTAGTAGCGGGCAGTGTAGCGCTCGGGAGGGCGGTCGGGGTCGCGGCTCTCGTTCAGGGTCTCCCCGAAGACCTCCTTGGCCAGGGCCGTCTTGCCGCAGACGGTGATGCGGGCCACCCGCCGGAACTTGGCGTCAGCCTGCGCCTCCCGCCCGATGGTGTAGGAGCCCCGATAGCCGATGGTGATG
>VZRN01006453.1:460833-507221 GCA_013397935.1 Dasyornis broadbenti
GCCCCGGTCCTCCTTCCCCGGTTGCGGTGGGGACCCTCTCCCCGCCCGGTGCGCCGGAGTCCCCTCGCCGTGGGCGGGCACCGCGGTGTGCACAGCGGGGATAAAACCTTGGGCGTCCCACCTCCCTCCCTGCCTCCCCCAGTCCCTTGAGCGAGGCTTCGGCTCGCTCCTCGGCTTCTCCGAGACATCTCGTCTTTTCGCAGGCACGAAAAACCTTCTGTTTGCCCCGAGGTGCTGCAGCGGGCAAGCGGCAGCGGGACGCTGCTGCTCCGCCGAAGGAGCTGTGCTGTGCTCCTGCTAATCTTCTTGGCTTGTCCCAACCCTCGTCAAGTGAGAACCCCGGCGAGTTAACCGTGTCCGCTCCCTCCTGTCTCCTTCGCAGGGGAAAACACGAGCGTGTGGTGCTACGCGCTCTCGCCTCACCCGGGTCCCCGGCCTGTTTTGGGCTTGCAAGACACCCCCATCACTACGCAGGTTTTTAACTCCCTGAAGGACTCCGTGAAAACCCCCTGCCGATCCTCATTCCTGGAGGGAGACGCGGCGGATCGCACCGTCGGGTGGCACCGAGAGCACCCTTCTAGGGGTGCCCCGCCGGCCGGGGGAAGACTCTGATGGCGAGGGACGCCCCAGAGCGGATGGGGTCCCCTCCAGCTGCCTGGCAAGCGGCACTTCACCGTGAGAGCCAGGCTCCTCCTGTCTGCGTACAGATTTGTGTATTTAGGTCCTCTTACAGCTCAAATTTAATTAGGATTAATTAGGTACATCGGGATCTGCGTGAAACATAAGTACCTATTTAACATGCGCTGGTAGAAGCATTTAAGTTATGTTTCAAGGTTTTGCTTGAATTTAATCTACACTTCTGTGTCTCTTTGCAGGCAACAGTAAGGAGCTGCTGCCTTGATGTATTCAGTCACTCTCCCGTGGGACTTCAAGTGTCCTTTCTTCCTTGAGAGAGCAGCTCGAAGGGCAGGAAGGTCTGAGGAGTATGAAGACAATAGTTCAATGTTCTTCCATAGATGTGAACGAAGCCCTCTCTGGACTGCCCTGCTGCAAGTGCCCCAATGCAGTGGTCCACGAAGTAGAAATCAAAAGATGGAGAGGCAGGGGGTAGAAGTCCTTCAGAAACTGAGAAATGGGAAAGGAAGGAAAGGCAAGTTATTTCTCAAGAAGCAAGATAAGTTTACCTAAGAGAAGAAGAGGAAGAAGAGGGAGAGTTGAGAAACAGGTTTTGAAAAGGGAATGGATGATAAGAGTGATGTGACCAGAGGGAGCTGACAGGGAGATATTGTGGTCTAAGGAAGAAGATAGGGTGGTCTGGAGAGAGTGGACACTCAGAATTTACAGGAGTTTCATCTGAACAAGACTAAGAATATGGTAACAAAGATGCAGACCATTACTTTTTCCATGTTGGAAGGCCAGTTGCCAGGACTTTGACCACCAAGTATTTTCATTTGTGGGAGTGAAATTGCAAAGTAGGTTAATCTGATGTTTTGCTGACATTTTGTTACAAGAGCTTGTTTCTCTTTTTTTTCTTTCTTTTTCTTTTTCTTTTTCTTTTTCTTTTTTTCTTTTTTCTTTTTTCTTTTTTTTTTTTTTTTGAGAGAAAAGTAGAAGAGAGGTTAAAAGAGTTCTGAAAGATGAGGGGAAAATAAAATAAGCCTGAATTAAGCTGTTTTGCTACTCATCTAAACAGCTGAGTTTGGTGCTAGAGGGGAAAAAAACGGGAAAAATAATGTGACATGTGGTGCCATGCACAGAATCTTTGTTTTCTTCCTGTATACTATTTCAGGGTCAATTCACCAGAGTAAAAGCACATGAAATTTTCACATGGTGGTTTGCTGGTGACAGTTTTATGGAGTTGCTTCTACCTCTTGGTCTCTTAATGTGTCATCTCCCCCCGCATCACCCTGCTCCAGGCCATACTTAGCAAGAAGCCACCTCAAGAGCCTCCCACAGATTCATATTTTAAACTCTGCTTCCCTAGTGTGGGCTCTCTATTGAGAGCACTGTGATTAAACTGTGCATCCAGAGGATGAGATCATATAATGCTTGAGCAGGCGCTTATTCATAGCAGAATTTGCAGTGGAAGATTTTGTACCTACCAGCAGGTGAGTCTTAAAAATTGCTCCCATATAAAAAAAATGGGATCTTTAATTCATCTGTTAATTACATTTCATTTTTCTGGCATTAGGAGAGTTAACAAACAAACAAAAAAAAAGCACTAACATATTTCTTAGACTTGAGCTTTCTATTTGCCTTGAGCTTTGTTAGATTTGAGACCAGACTTTGTAAGACCTGAGCGTAATGGATTCTTCCAATGCGTATTTTCAGAAGCTTCAGAGATGAGTAAGTTATGCTGCTCCTTCAGACGCTGGCTCCCCAGAGCTTTACCTTTGTCTGCCTAGTGTCTAGTGGGAAGTCAGGTGAGAAGAACCCACCACACTCCTGTGCAGCACCACGTGATGTCCAAAGCCACGCACATTAAAGGGGTGGGAGGGTACACAGCTGGCACAAGCACTTTATTTGTCCCACTGCCCCAGGTCTTTTTTTAAGGGCACAAACCAGTCCATCCCCCTGCAGTGCTCTCTGTGTCAATGTGAAGATGCCTCCAGACTCCCTCTTCAAAAATGGAGCAGGGAGCTTCCTCATAGGAAGACACTTCATACAGCCTGTTCAACAGTCCTGGGCAAAGACCCAGCCTGCAGTGTTTGTCTCTGAGATAGATGTCATTTTCTGGGCTTTAAAACATGCCCAGCACTGAAATAACTGTTTTGAAGCTACATCTCTTCAGAGAAATTATATTCTGTGGGCATCTCACTGCTGCTTTATGCCAGGCTTTGGTTATTGTAACTTCTTTTGTCAACAGATTTTTCCTCTTTTCACAATATATTCATCTAATTCCTTCTTCATTTCCTATCTCTTTTCATTTGGCAACATTTGTCTCAGTGAGGAGAATTGGACTTTGTCTGTGGGTATTACACTGGGTAAATATATCAACAGTTTTTTACTTATGTGTCAGTCACTGGGTTGCGTAATACAGTCACAGTGGTTTATTCTCATTTTGTGTGGGAGACTGAAATATTGGTATGTGTAACGTTAAAGGCTGCCACAGAATGTCTCCTGTAAGGCACACAGCCCCCGTAAAGGGCGTTAAATATTAAATATGGTCTAATGAACAGGCAAGGCTTTACGGCAATGAATGTGTAGTTGAATTTCTCTGACTGCAGTATTGTGACGTTTCTGAGAAATAGTTCCTGCAGTTAAGACAGTCACATTTCAATGTTTGTTATCAATTACTGACCAGAACTAGTTATGGGAACACTGTCTTAACCTGACAGGATACAACAGTTTTTCTTCTTTTAATATTCTGAGACGTTTACATTGGTTTGAATTGGTTTAGTTGAGTTGGGGGCTTTTTGTGGCTTTTTGTTTGTTTGCTTGTTTGTTTGTGGGGGGTTTTGCAGGAGAGGCTTTTGTTATTTCCATGTTTACAAAGATGCTTCCATCACGATGGGCCCCTATTTTGCGTTTTGGGCAGCACACCCACGGATGATCCAGGTTTATTCAGGGAGGACGGTTTCCTTCACAAGCCATAGAGGAAGGGTAACACCTAGTGGGAGTAAATCCACACTGCAAATAAGAAATACAAAGGGCTCCAAAGTATTGCCAGCATGACCCAAGGCACATAAAGAGAAAACTATATTTTTTTGGTAGATCTAAACTCTTATATATTCAGCTTCTTTGTGAGAAACTTAATAGAGCAAGAACATATTTTATCCCTGTTCTGAACTAAAGTGTTGGTTTATTATTTCTTCTCGCAGTCTGCACTGTGTGAAATGGTACATTGCTTAGAAAATACCTAATTGCATATGACGGTGTTGTTTGAATTTTAATACTGAATTCAGTGAAATATTGAGGCTTCTGCATACAATCATGAAAAGGAGTTAGTGATCTGAACTGGAGGTTGAAATATGCTCATTTAAGCTTCACAATCTCGCTCAGAGGATGCAAGAAAAAGAGTCTGGTAGTCCCACAGAAGGGCGTATTGCCTAAGAGTCTGGAATCCTTCTCATGTTGGGGACTTACATGCTCTCCAAAATGTGTGCAGTTCCATAGGTTTGACTTTGACAGTCAATGGATGGCTATTAGGTTGAAACTTTTCCCATTTCTGAATCATTGTTCAGAGTGAAATTATCAGCCTTAGCACTACAATCAAATGATACCAAGTAATATTTTCAAAAATTTGAATTGTGCATTATTCCACCCAACAACAGAACTCAAGTCCTTCTAAAGAGAGTGCACTCTCTCTCTCTCTCTCAGTCTCTGCAAACTCAGTTTCACATGCTGTATTCACAAATGCACACATTTATAGTTTTCAATATTTCATGTGAATTGTACTGAATGTTACCTGTGAAGTTACACCTGATAACATCTGTTCACAGAGATTGTTTTATCTGTGTGTCTGCATATACAGTTGAATGTGTTTAGCTGGAACTGCAGGTTCTAGGAAATCCAGCAGCTATGAAAATCCACGTATTCAAGCATGAAAGATACTGAAAAACCAAAATAAGGGACCTCAGAAAGTCATCAAGAGCTCATGCACTTTCCTCCTGCCAGGGTGCTACAGACATTGCTTTTTATAACTTTGTGAAGGCAATGCTCTGCAGAGTCTGGGGAAGAGGGAGGGAGAGGAGGAGGACAGACATTAGCTGTGTATTCTGTGTCCTTGGCTGACACAGAGCTACGGAGTGTGACTGCGAAACATAATCAAGCGAGCAATTAGTGAAGGTCAGAGCTGTGTTAATTTCCTTCAAGCACCTTTGCAAAAATTGGAAGGCAGAAGGTACCCTCTCAATGTCATCGGGACATGCAGGTAGTTTCTCCCTTGATAAAGAAGAGCACTGAAGGGGACACCTTCCACTCACATCTTCAGCACCACTGAATTAGGATAACACCAAAAAAGTGGCCATGCACCTTCTGTGAAATGGGGAAATACTCCCAGTTGCTTCTTTTCAGGCGGTATCTAGGAAAATGTGATACTTGATCTCCTGTTTCCCTGCTTTGGTTAATTATCAGGAAGTTACAGCTCTGTCCAATACCAAAGAAGCAGAGGACAGCTGTGTCATTTTATCACATGCAGTGGTGGGGTATTTTACATGCACGACATGTGAGGCTCTTCTCCTGTGCTAAATTACTTGCAACCCCTATGGAGCAGCTTTAAATCAGGGTTCTTTTTGTGGACCTGGGCTCTCTGAAATTAATCTTCCATATCTCTGTGAAACATTTCATTCATGTCTTCAAATCGTCCCTCAGCAATTCTATCTGTGAATAAATAGCTTTCTGACCTAGCTTCTACCACAGCAACAACAGAAAGACAACCAGACCTCTGCAAACGTGAGTGGAAACTACATCCATCTTCTACATTAACCATCAGTCTTAAGCTGTCTCTTAAAATTTAACAGTGTGAGGATTCAGCAAAAGAACTCTCCTAACAGGGAAAATACAACTCATTATCTTGCTAATTAAGATACAAAAAACAACCTCTACTCCCATTTCTTACCAGCCTGCCTGCAGGATCGGTCAGGCTTCGGAATAGGTTTTAGAGGGGTAAAAGCACTTTTTTTTTTGTGCTTTTTGAATACAATCAAAAGATAAGAGCATTGATCTGCAGAGTAGCAAGTTAAAGGTTGTCCCTAAGTCTATTCTTCCAAGAAGCTAATCACAAGGGTGGTATCATTCCTGGGCAGGAATTCTATCCAAGAGAAAATGCCTTTTAATGAAATTTTCAAAATTTACAAATCATACTTACACACTTTTCTTACAAAAAATGTGTTTAAATAAAAGGAATTCAAAATGTATTGATGTAATTATTTTTTTAAACAGAGTGATTCCTCAAAGGTAGAATAATTAAAAATAATGGCATTGGTGATTGTGTGCTTCAAATTTTTGTATTCATTCTGGCTGTGATTTGGAGGTATACTGTTCACTAATCTACCATGTTTCAAAATCATAACTGTGGTCAGTGAACAATAATTAATGCATTTGCTTTTGCTTTCTGTCACTATATACCAATGCAAGCTGTGCTTAACCAATGTTAACTCTTTACGTTAGATTAAATAAACAAATGAAATGCAGTCATTCATTTTGACAGACTCAGAAATTGAATGTGCTGCTTTGTTCTCTTTGCATCTTCTTCTATGGAAAACAATTTTAAATTCCTATTATGTTTAATAGAAGAAGTATCACAACCCTTAGCAGGGGTGCTTACAGCATCTGCAAACGTATGAATGGGCTGAAAGCTCACAGCAGGCACTCTAGTATAGATAAGTTGGCAAATGACTTTTTACTACCTTAGGTGCCTTGCTTGACTACCTGAGAAAAACATGTTTGCACTAGTTTCAGTTTTTTCTCTGCTGAGACTGGTTTGTATCCCCGATGGCAGAACTGATCTTACTGGTGTCAAACCCTGCTTGTTTCACACCCCATGTAAATTAACGAGTGGTACTAAAGTATCCAGGAAGGAATGGCATCACAAGGCTTGTGCCGCATTTCACAGGCCCCTGCTTGCTTATGTCCCCTCAGGGTATCAGTCCTGACAGGATACTTTGAGTGGAGGTAGTTCCAGCTTTCTACTGTGCTTCACAGTTAAGTGTCTCTCCACCAGACTTCATCATCTCTCAACACAGGCTGAAATGAAATTAATGAAGTCTCATTAAAGAATCACTGTTCACTTCCACTGAAGTGAAGATTTAAAACAATTTCTACATGCATAAAGAGAGAGAGAGAACCTTTAATGTTAACATACTTAGACTTGTTTCTTCTTTGGCCTCAGAGTCTCCTACATGGTGAGTGCAGCTCCACAAGCTCTTAGCTGCTCCAGACATCCTGGAAAATGTCCATTCTGTCAAGATCTTGCCAAAGTACATGTCACCAATGGCTATAACTAGAGTTCATGCCAGTGAGGACATCTGTGAGTGAAGGCTGTAATTAAATACTCTTAGCTCCTGCAGGCAGTGTATCTCAGCTGTTCAACCCATGCCAGAAAGAGATGCTGGACCTCCTATTCACTGATACCCTCCCTGACCTGCTATGTAAAATAATGTGTCATGGAGAATACATTTCAGTTACTTGGCAGGGGAAATTATTTGCTGCTAAACTGCCAAAAATCTCTGCCTAGAGGGTGAGATAGCAGACAGCCTTCTGTTAGTGCCAAAGTTGAGTTTGCCAGAACATTTCCTTCAGCCCTTCTCCTTTGCAGTGTTTCCAAAACTTCTCCTACATGTTATCCACTGCATAAGCCAACTTGATTTTTGGTTTGGACTGAGCCAAGCTTGAAGAAACTCGGAATCAACTTAATCAGGCATAGCTGATGTTTCCCAGCTTGCTGATGTGCCATGCTAATGAGATGTTATTGCCCAAAGTAATGAAAGGCATCTGTTTCTTACTTGTAAAGAGAGACTGAGAGTTGCTGCAGTTTGTTTGAAGGTGAGTTTGATAAGCTTGTCTTCCTTCTTAGAAAAGTTCACTGCATGTATCTTGCTCCTGGCCTCTTGCAGAGGCCCAAACAGAATTCAGTTAATGTGCCTGGAAAATTCTCAATGTACTTTTCTGTTCCAAGTGTTTACATAGAGGGATTACTACTCTGCTTTGTAGGGATTTCCTGTAAGATATCATCTGTCTGCAATTGCTGGGAGTTTCAGCTGTGTATGTAAGTGCAAATAATGTATTATCACTAAAAATGAACATATCAACAGAATAAATGTTTGAAAGACTGTTTGGGACATGTATGAGATACATGGAATGAAGAGTGTAAGTGTTTAGATTTCATGAAGTTCTAATGAAGCAAACTGGATTTACAGAAAATCACAGCCACTTAATTCCAGCATCTTACAGAGTCTTTAAGACCTTGAGAATATAGGAATTAGATTTTTAAGAGGCTCTCTTCTCTTTGTATACTGCAAGCTGTTGAAAAACAAAAATTATTTATTAATTGATTATTAACTAAGCACAGGAATTGTCTTTCCTATGTCAGCAACATGAAAACAGCAGAAGTATATGCCCAAAAGTTTTGCTATCCTGGAAAAGTTATGCCCATGAAAAGCAAATTGTTTATTTGTATTCACCTTTTAATTTTTCATGAGTGCTGTGTATATACAGTTCTTGCCAAAATGCCTTTCTCAGAAAATGGAAAGCTTTCTTCATTATTGTTTGTATTTTTTAACTGAATGCCAAGAGACTAGATTGTATCAGAACAGAGTCCCTTAAATAAAATCCTTTCAAATAAAACAAGCAGGAAAAATCTATTCATCTCAAGAAGGTTAAATCACATATAAATAGGTTGAGATTATAGGATGGATCTTAGTGAAGGGGAAGCTTATCTGAGAAGCAGGAGATAAGCATAAAGCCTGCAGTCATAGTGACAGTAAAAGGCTTCTGAAATAAGAAAAGATCTCTTTGTAAGTCAAGATACTGTTTGTGAGTGACAGTCTGAAAGAGGGAAAAAATTAAAACTGCCAAGTAAGGATTATTAAGAGAGCAAAGGAGAAAGGAAGAAATGAAATATATAGCTAAGGAAAAGCAAAATAAGTACGGAATTATTATTTCTGTATTTTATGAGCCCTCAGGCCCATCTTTTCAGTGTTTTAGGGCAGTACAATAGCTACCTAGCCATGTATTTATTACTGCATATAATAATGATATCTATAATACTGATAATAAATCTGGTTATTCAAATCTGTTTGATAGTGGAGTGACTTTAAAATACTCATCAGTAAACTATCCAGGTAATCTCTTGTCTTAACCTCTCAGCATCTGTCCCCAAGTCAAGGCTTATGTGGCTCTTTCCTTGATTTCTAGTGGACAAAGACAATGTTTGGATCACTAGCAGTTGACAATAGGAGGGCACATACTCATAGGGGAGGTTCTTTCTCCAAGAAACCTCTACCTTCATCCTTTTACTGTGATGTTGGTTTTTTCCATCATCCCCAGTGAACACATTCAACACACCTGTTTGGGGTTTTTTTGCTTTGTAGTTTTTCCCTGCGTCATGTAGTTTATTCTTCTGCCTAAACCCTTTTTTTCCCCTCCATACATTGAGCAAAAATGGTTTTGCTGGTACTGTCCTTCCTCTCTGAAGAATAAAATTTTGTTTATTAATGTCAGCTGGGTATTGTCAATAAGCTTATTGGGCATTTAAACCTTACAGACCACACCAGCTTAAGCTAGCACCTGGTTTGTTCCATTCACCATATCTACATCTTATTTTGAGTGTTCTTGTAGGATTTAAACAATTCCTCTTCTATATAGCATCAGAGCACAAACTACTAAGTTGTGTAAGAAAATTTATGAGACCCTAAAGATTCTTGGTTGAAGACACAAAGCTTATTAGTGGTCTTGGCCACACAACTTCTGCTTACATTAATTGGAGCTGTTTGGCTAAATCTTGGACTAGGTGATCTTTGTAGGTCCCATCCGACTGAAATATTCTGTTCTATTTTCCTCAGCTTTGAGTATTTCAAACCTTGTTATTATGCAAATCGCAAATCCATCCACACTTCTTCTGGCAAATTGCTGCACAGGAAAGCATAACTAATTTAATTCATTAATCCCTACCCCTGAAGCACAAACATCTATCACCTGAGCTAGTAAGACAAGAGTTAGGTTTGTGCTCTTTTAAGCTGCTGTATTAAAGTAAGAAACAATATACTGGTAAATACACTTGAAGCCTGAATGTGTTTTGTCTGTTAACACTGTGTGAGTAAGAAAATGTGTACAAATTTACCCCATATAATTTTTTTCTGAACTTCTGCTTTCCATCTAAGTTTGAACTTCATAGTAGCTTACTACCCCTGGTTATATTAAATGATTTCTTGATTATTGTTTTCAGTAGTAGTAGCAGTATTTTGTGTGTCATGTGTTCTAACTAGTCTGGGAATATCATGTTCAATATTTGTGTTAAGATTCATAGTAGTTTTCCTTAGAAAGGACTCTGAGTTTATTCACAGTGCTTTGGCTGGGCAAACCTCCTGGCCTGAGGCATCCAAATGAGGACCCAGTATGCCTCAGCTGGGAAATGCAAGGCACCAGGCTGTCCAGGAGGCAATGTTGTGTTAGTCCTTTTCTCACACTTGAGAACCATGTCTGGCTGGGGAAATACTCCTTTGCTCCTCTCTTATCCAAGCTGCCAGTGCTAGAAGCTAACCTGTTTGAATTTGAACTGCAGGAGGAAAGAAATACATTGGAATGCATTTGTTTCAGTTGGCTGTTTTTTAACATCCCAAAGAGTTTCCAGGCATAAATAAAAATTACTAAAGGCAGCAGTAAAGCAGGGTTCAGGTTGAGAGATTTGAATGATTCATGAGCAAGGACTCTAATAGGGAAGAAGAATGGGCTTACAGAGTGACGTTGATACACCTCAGTGGTGAAGCAGCAGACAGCTTGACTTGATAAGCAAGGATGATCCTGATTCAAAGCATGAGCAGGTGTTAATGCCACACTGTGTGCCAAGTGTTGTTTTTAATATAAAAAGCAGTTTTCTTTAGACTCTAGCACAAAGAAGTAGTGTTCCAAAAGCCAGGAAGCAAATTTTTCCTAGTGAAATCAACATGCAAATGTAAATATAGAAGTTAAAATTTTGGCCTCTCTTGACTTGGTGGCTGCAGTTCCCTGCAGTTTTTGCCAGGATGTGTGACTGGCTGCACAGCATGCATGCCTTTCCATATGCACTTCTATATTTCATCTAAATGCTTTCTGGGAGAAGATCTGAAATTTAATTTCCCAAATAGTACAGTTACTTTAAAATTTATATAGGCACTGTTGTAAGAAAAAATCATCACCCTTTGTCAGTTTCTGGCAACTTTTGCAACTAGGTCACTGATTAAATCACAGATTCTGATCTAATTCTTTATTAAAGTGTCATCAAAAGCTTCAGGGTCAGAGGCCTAGCTGTGTAAATCCCAGTATAGTTTCATTAGCACTGACTTTATAGTGACCTTTTGTTGTGGTTTGACCCTGGCCAAATGCCAGGCACCCACAACATCTGCTCACTCTCTCTCCCCTGCCACACATTGGCAGAGGAGAGAAAAAAAATTAACACACCCAGGGCTCATGAGTTGAGATAAGGAACTGGGTGAAGATGCACTCAGGGCAAAAGAGGCTAAACTTAAAGTTGCAAAGCGATTTACTACTATCAGAGTCAGAGGAGTAAATGAGAAATAAAATAAAACCTTCAGAGATACCATTTCTCCGCTCATCCCCTCCCTCCTTCCCAGCAGCAGCACAAGGGGACAAGGCATGGCGGGAGGAGGGGGGTAGGTCAGTTCATCACCGAGATCATCTTCCACTGGTCAGGGAGAGGAGTCTTTTCCTCAGTGTAGCCATGGGTCCCAATCTCACAAGCAGCCGCCTGCCCAAACCTGCTGCAATGTGAACTCCCCCACAGGCAGACAGTCCTCCCAAAACTGCTGCAGCGTGGGGTCCCTCGTCCATAGGGTACAGACCTCTGAGGCCAGGCCGTTCCATCTCGGGAGCAAGGCCTCTCTCTCCACTGGGACTCCCGCTGGACCACAGCCTCCTCCAGGCATCCACCCGCTCCTGCATGGGACATCTCCCCACAGGCTGTGAGTGGATCTCAGCATCCCCTGTGGGCCCCATGGGCTGCAGGGGCACCACCTGCTTCACAATGGTCATCACCATGGCCTGCAGAGGATTCTCAGCTCCAGCGCCTGGAGCACTTCCGCCCCCTCCTTCTCCATGACCTTGGTGTCTGCAGGTTGTTTTCCTCACATATTCTCACCTCCTCCTCCTCTGGCTACAAAGAAGTGTGTGCACCCATTGTTTTGATTTCTTCTTAAATGTGTTATCACAGAGGTGTAACCAACATCTCTAATTGGCCCAGCCTTGGCCAGCAGCATGTCCATCATCTTCAGAGCCATCAAAGATTGGCTCTGCTGGACATGGTGAAAGCTTTGAGAAGCTTCACACAGGAGCCATCTTTGTGGGCCCCCCACTAGCAAAAACTGGGCCAAGCAAAACCAACACACCTTTAGATACCCTTCACTATTCATGTCTGTTGTGACTGAATTTATTTGCATGAACCACAGCTCTTGCCAGCCACAAATATCAGTGCTCCATTTCCACAAAGCTTTGGAGCAATAGTAGTAGCTATTATCTTTTACCAATAACGTACAATTTTAGCACTACAAATGTTGTGGTGGTTTCTAATCTGACCTTATAATAGTATTGATTTAGGTGAAGTTCTGATAATGTTTATCAAAGACAAGGTGTGTAAGATTCAGGCTAATAATTTCAGCTGTATAGGACAGGTGATGCAGAAAAAAAGTAAATACATGCACTATCACTTTTAGTCGTGCATTTCAATAGGATTTTAACGTATTTTTCTTGCATATTATTCTTACTATTATCACCCATGTCTGTTGCCCATCATGCCTTTCTTTAAGGACCGCATTATTAATAGGAAGCCTTTGTTTGGTGAGAGGCTAATTGCCTGCCATTTTAGTAAATTTCTAACCAAACTCTCTATGCTGAACTAGCCAAAGGCAACAAATCAAAGCAAGTGACTAAGCTGCAAAACATGGTGGCAAGATGGCTTGCTTTCTTTTGAAGCTGTGACAGGACCATAATGGTAGCTTATGTTATTACTTGATGCTTTGCAAAGAGCAAAGTTAGTATTTAATTTTATGGTAAATAATTTTCAACTATAATTTTTTTTATTTTTTAACTTTTACAATAAATGTATTTTTACACTACATACCAGCTTTTAGCAGCCAAGCTTTACGAATTAGACTCATTGATCTTTGTGGGTCCCCTCCAGCTCAGAATATTCTGTGATTCTAAAACAAAGCCTTGGTGAGCATAAGAGCCATGTCCCTGGGAGCAGCAGGTGGCAGTGCTGTCTCTGCTCTCTGTTTTTAAGGCACTGCAGTAGCACAGCTGGAAAAAGCCATTTCATGAAGAGTGTTTAATAGTTCAGGTTCCTACAGACAAAGGCACTTCTGCTTATGGGCAGTATCAGCTGGCCTCATCAGGGTGGTGTGAACTTACGCTCCAGACTCTGAACTGTAGCTTTCTTTCTCCACGTGAAATTTCTCCAGGTCATGCACATAGCATTTGCTCCAGCGTATGTAGCAAGGTGTATAGGTGTATAGCAAGGAGTACAAGTGACTTTTCAATGCTTTTAATTTTAACCCAAAATTTCTTTACCTAAAAGTGATTGAACTGCTTATCTTTACTGATTTTGTTGGAAGCATCCTCTGGCAGGCACAGTTGCCACTCATTCCTAGAGATTCTCAACAGTTGATAGTGTCAGTGACAGGAGCAAACACTACTCCTGCAAGGAGGCTTCACCACATGCCTGGCCATGCCTTTGTCTTCTCTGGGTCTGCAAACTCTGCTTGCAGTCCATGGCTCTGAGGTCATGTGAGACTGGCTGGCTCGTGCCAGACTGCTGATGGCTTGGGAGCAGGTTGTCTTGCAGACAGAGAGAGACGAAGTGGTTGAAGACGCAAAACACAAAATTAAAGTTTAAGCAGTGTAGATAACCCGGGGTCCAAAATCTGTGTTCACCACCTCATGCTCTGCTGTTTATCAGCACAGACATGCCAAACAGGACATTTGCTGCCTGCAGGGAGTTGGGGCAGGACTAGATGAGGAGCAGGGACATAGTGACGGCTGCTGCTTTAGCTTGTTTGAGAGAGTTGGGGAAAAGAACAACTTGTTGGAAATGTGTGATGAGAATAAGCCACAACACCAGGCTTTCATGATGAGTGTGATCAAGTAGCATTATGCTTCCTTTTTTAAATTCTCCTTTTTTCCCCCTGTATTTTGGATGACCAAGATAAAAGCAGAACCAATAAAAACAAGAAGTATCATCTGTGGTCTCTGTTATCCTAAGAGGACTCACATAAAGGATGAATTAGGTCACAGGAAGTAAGATAAAAGGCATAACTATAAACTGAGAAAATAAATGAAGTATAGAATTTTTCTTTGAAAGGATGAGATGTGAATCACTGAGGTCAACAGTTTCAGGACATGTTAAACTAGATGTCTGCCTGATCACCAAAATGTTTCTGTCAGCTTATTACATAAATATGGATCTGGTTTTGTCTTTAATCTGAATTCCTCAAATGGGTCATCTGAGCTATTTGATGTGGTGTCAGCAAAATAAAGAAAAACCTTGGCCTCTCTGAAAAGACATATCAGACAAAGTGGAGACATTTGGAAGTTCCCCTCTGAGATAAGCTCTAAAATTTATTCCTGTTAGTAAGAGTGTCTTATGAAATGCTTTTTTGAGAAAAGATTTGGATAAGTGGTATTTTGGTTAATCAGCTAAGGAAATCAAGGGCAGACGGAAGTGGGAGAAGGAAATAAGTAGAACATGTTGACCCAAGGTTCACTGCCAGGACTGAGAAAGGTTAGATTATTTGTGCATCATCCCGCTTTGGACTCAAATGGGCTGTATCTGGCAATGGGATAAACTGACAGTATCAGCCCAGACCAGCATTACATGAGTGAAATTAAATTAAATGAACACACACAAACAGAGGTGTGGAGGAGTTGCAGACCTATCTTCAGAATTTTGTTAGCATTTTCAGAGAATCACAGAATAGTTACTAAGATCCTTGAGTCCAACTGTTAACCATATTTTGTCCTTTCCTTTTCCATGTATCAGTTATTACTGCCCTTCCCACTGAATTCCCAATTCTTTTGGTACTCACAGCCACGTATCACACTGCTGAATCAGCATAACAACAAAACTTTCAAACAAAAAATACATGAAGCCCAGCAGGGAGAAATACGGGAAAGTCCAGTCTGAAGTAGAGGAACTGTTTATTTTATGATGTTTCTGCAAGCTTCAGCATTCTCCCATACAAATGGAAAGAAGATGCTAATGTTAAAGGGCAGAATGAGGAACAAGTTAAAAAATAAACTATGGTACATGTCACAAGAGATTGTCGGTGCAGCTTTCTGACTAGTTAGCTCACAGAGGCAGTGAGGTCTTTTGAAGCTTCCTCTCCTTCTTTAATCAGTCCCTTTAGAACAAGCAGATCCCAGCTTCAAAGGCAGCAGGGCTTGTCAAAGAAGAAAGCTGCTTGCTCCTCAAACCGTGGATGGCAGTTTAATGGCCCACACTGGTGGTTCCCACGTGAGGCTGCCCAGCTTCACAGGGTGGGCGTGATTACACAGCAACTCCTGTGCTCAGATGTCTTTGCAAGGCTTATGTGCTCTCCCTACATTAGTATCGATCCTCTCCATCTGACAGGACTTCCAAAGACTTGAAAAGATACTCAGTAAAGCATACTTCTTTAGCTGATCCCTCACCTAGAAAGTCTAGATGAATCCACAGACTTGCTGCATTCGAGCTAGTTTTGTCTAGTTCTTTAGATAATAAGGTTTTCTTCATTAAAGTGATTGTCATATTTTCTTAATAAATGCCTCTACTTTTTCTTTTTCTAATCTACCTACCAGACTTCTCCCAGAACTTGCAGTAAAGTGAATAGAGAATTTTGTATAGGAAAGCTGCAGTGTTTAGTTAGTCCACAAAAAATTTTGTTAGAGAACATCATTAATTATAACATTTACTGATTCTGGGGACACAGAAGATTAAATACACTTAAGTATTTCCTAATTTGATATATTGATTCTGCAGCCTGTCATTTCTGGAAGTTTTCCAAAGGAAAAAAAAGTAGTCCTTAATACATCACATCTTTCTTCCTCATTTGACCTCCAGTTTTTCATTTTCCCATTACTGTATTTTAAATGTGAACACCAGTTATATTTAAAAAAACCTTTATTGTTTGCTATACTTTTCTTCTGATATATTAATGAAATTGTATATCTCACTGTACACATTCCCCTGTTGGTGACCTTACTTCCCATATTTGCCACTGGATTTCCATCACGCTTCAGCAACTACTTGCAAGGGCTGCAACCCCATTTGCAGTCTAAACCTTTAACCTGGAAGTCACCTCTGATGTGTGACTTGTTCTTATGGGCTTATTTTCATGGTGTATTTAGAGACTAGCTATGCCAGCCTAGGAAGTTTTGCAGAATGCCAAGCAGATCATGAGCGGTGTGTCAGATAATGTGTCCACAAACAGCATATTCACAGGTACTTCTCTGATCTTCAACAAAATATAAGTCAAACAGCAGTATTAGAATCTGGCACTGTTCTTGTTAAAGCCATTTTTCCAAGTACTATTGAGTTCAGCTAGAGCTAACTCAGGCAAGATGGGTGAACTTGGTAAATTGTGAAGTCAGAAAAATAAATCTGAAGAGATCATCCTCAAAATCCACATCTGCACCAAGACAAGATAGGAAACCTTAGACTAATCCTGACAGACATCAGGGTAATACATTGGCAATGATTCCAGTGAAAGAAATTCCACAATATTCTTATGTGCAATATTTTAACACCTTTCCTGTTATAAAGGGGTTTTATCACATCAGTCACAAATTTGATAAATATTTATCAGATTCCTTTTTTGTTTCTTTCTCAGCAGATAGAGCAAAGTTGCTCAACATTCTCTGCTTCTAAAATATACAGATTGTAGTTCTGTATCATGTACAGAAATACATTTCCACATTAAAGCTATGTCAGTCTGAAGGTCAGCTGCTGCCAAAATGAACCACCCTTCATTTTTCCCCATTCAGCCAGCCCTCATGTGATTGTGATGAACCAGTTCAGAGGATAAAGTAGAGAAGCATTCAAATAAATAATAAAATTAGTTTCCTGCTGATTTAGTTCATTGGATTAAGCCCTAGGGAGGGCAGCAGACAAGTGCCAGTGGTTGGACTGGCTTAGCTGTGATGCGAAATGGAACAGCTTCTCTTTTCTACGCTACATAAACCTCCTCACACCTCTTTCACACACCACACTTCCTAAGCCTGTTATTGTTCTTAGGCTTCTCTGAATCCTCTCCATTTTTCTGTATCTTTTTCATACATGGTATATTTAATGCATTTCTGTATCCAAAGAATACTTAAAATGTGTTATTCAGTTATGAGTGAACAGGCCATCAGAAGAACAAAAGAGAACAGTTTTTGCTCATATGCTCTTCTGCCCATTTTTCCACACCTAATTTGTGTTTGCTGTTACCATGACTTTGCCTACCTGTGTAATAATTTTTTTTACAAGATGGATGGATAAATACAAGTGTGTTGCCCTATACCGAGCTTTTCCAGTTTAAGAAATTCCGACTCCTTAAATTCAGTACAGTCATTCCCATCAACACCCTTCCCTATGTGATCATTGCTCATGTGGCCATCTCATCATGTTTAATTTTAGCTTAAGACATCATATAAGTTCCACAAGAACTTCAGGCAAGAGTTTCTCTAGGTGGAGTGGATAATTTCCCTCAAGTTTGCTTCCATTTCACTTTGTGTATACACTGACCTACATTGAAAGTAGGCACATGACAGCTTCTCAGTCTTTCATGTAATCAGAACTCTTTTGGGGTTAATGGCAAGTATAATTTCATGGCACTATAAAGGAATAAGATGTCAAGATTTGCTGTATTCTCTTTTTTAGATATTTATAAATTTAGATTTTTATAAATAATTTATATTTCCCAGTATGGATTAACTCCTGATTCACATTCATGTATTTCTCTCAACACATGATCTAGAGTCTTGAAGCATTTGTTTTTCTTTTAAAGCCATCACCACCTGAAGGCATGTAGTCAACTGAGAATTTAAGTTTTTACTATAATAGTTTCTCACTCTTATCATTGGAAAAATGGGAAGCCCAAAGATACAGAAACAGCAAAGTTAAAACAATTTAAATCCCAAATATATGCAGCCTTTTCAATCCCATCAATTGTTAACAACTGGGAGGTTGGAGTTTGTGCCAATGTCTGCTGTGGATGAAACCCACACTGTGGAGAAGGGTGCACCAACGATGATTCCATCACTGACCCGTATCCCACCACAGACTGCAGTAACCTCTGTGTTGCTCTATCCTTTGCAACCAGATCCTGCCTGACATGAGCCAGACTGTTGAGAAACACCCAGAAATTCCTGATCTGAAGATCAGGATTGCCAGGCTTTTCTGTCCTTCCTGTGAAGGCTCCCATTGCCATACTCAGAGTACAGGAATGACAGAAGGCTATGGGCAGGCTCTGGATACACTGCCCTTCAGGCTCAGAGATGATGAGGATGACGGGGACCTTTGGGCGAGTTCTCTCCACTACAGGTTTCTTTGTGGTGTGATGACATGGAGGAAGGAATCCCACTCACCCTCGTGTGCTGCCCACCCTCTAGTGAGAACTTAGTGAGTTTTGAAGCCCATCTTTCCAGAGCCTTAGACGAATTTCTCAGGGTACTGGCCACGCTTTGACTCAGACAGGAAGGAAGGACCGATAAACAGCACAGCATACTGAGGGTGGCCACAGACCTGCCAGTATTGCTCACCTGGAGTCAGTGAGCAAGCTCACCACTTGTCTGACTCTGTCAAAACATAGGAATGTTTCTGGGGCCTGCGAAAAGAAGACCTATGAGGAATCAGGGGACCTTAGTGTATGGGAATATTTAAGGGCTTGGGATATTTTTCTTCGCCTTCTTTTCCTTTCTTTCCCTTCTCTCCTTTCCCTGCCCCACTTGCTTTTCCAGTGTCCTTGTGAGACGTGATGTTTTATTCCCACACAGTCATATATCTTCTCTCTTCTCTCCTCCTTCACTGTCCCCATACACCTTCACTAATTGATTTTGACCCAAGAGACTTACCAAATCACACAGAGAAGGCGAGCATGAAGAAATATTCCTGGCCCTTGCTAACACAGGACGAAAAGGGGCAGTGCAGGCCTGGGCTGGGCAGGTGAGGGAGGGTCCTGTTGCCAAGGGTAGTAGGGTGAGAGAGCAGGAAGCTGTGGGGAAAATCTACTTCTCAGCAGCAGCCGCTCCCTTCCTCCTCAGGAGCTCTTCCTTTGGCAACAGCAGCTGAATGCAGAACCACAAAGCAGCAGTGGGTGGATCAGGCTAAAACCCACTCAGATTTGTCTTTTCTTTCATAGGCAGCACAGGCATCAAAATATCTCCTGCATGTTGCCACCAAAGGCAATTTCCTGCTTTTCTTTTGCAGCATTCCATTGGCCCTACCCTGTGGATTGCTGCTGGCATGGTGACTTACACTCCACTGCAATTGTGCTGACGGCCTAGGATGGGCCATAACATTTTACTGCTCTTTCATTTGAGTCTCATTAAATTCGATAGGGGGAAAAAATGTACTTCCTGTCTTTTTGGACTCCCTCAGCCACCTCTCCCTGAGTTTAATAAAATACCATACCAAATCAAGGAAAGAAAAAAGGAAAATAAATGCCCAAAGAAAACATAGACTTCGAAACAGGCTTCAAAACTGCCCAATTTGATAAAGAATGGAAATAGCCAGATTGCAGAAATTGAGAAATCTTCTAATTGTGGAATGGAGAAATGGTTTATTTCCGTATTATATAAACTCCAAAGTCATAGAGATGGCATTGTGCCATGATAATAAGTTACCAAAGTCAGGAGGATAAGCTGTGTGAATTGGTGGTACCACTAACACCATCTATTCTCACTGAACACAACCTTTTTAAAAAGAAAAAAAAAAAAAAAGCAAGACTCGAACATTGCACTATTTTCCAGCTAACCCTAGTGCTCCTGCAATAATCCAAGGCCACACAAGGAGGGACATCTTCCAACTATTGCAGAGAGGGAAAAGGTAAATAAAATACTGTATACTACATCTGACAGTGGGTTTCATTTTTAGGTGAAGAGTTTTAAACCCTGCCAATACTGAAGCATCAACATGGTTGATCATTCCTATCATTTTGTGAAAGTAGTTATTTTTCTTGATTTTTAATTCTTCCTGCATCTGGTTGAATCTACTATGCTGAAGATGAGTAATCATAGGGAAAAAATAGTGTCATTATAAATTCTAAAACCCAAAATTCTTCAAATGCTACTTATGTAAAAAGGACTAATTTAAATCAAATCATTGGCTTCTGCTTAGATGCTCAGTTATAAGTGTAATAATATAAATGTTTTATGTATTCACAGCTCTTGTGTTCAAATTTAACCTTTCTCCCATTTTTGCTTTTATTTTTCCCTTTTATAAATGTTGGTGTAATTAAGCCCATTTCCTCTTTAGAGGTGAATACACAATCACAGCTAGAAATTCCCCAGTATGTTTTACAGTCTGAAATTTGTGATACTCAATCTCACAGCTAATAACTACCATGACATGTTTTATAATTGCACCATAAATCAGAGACTGCTGCATTTAAAGTGTAATTTCGGGCTGTTTTGCAATATTTCTTGGCACTTTTTGAAATATATCAGGGTGGAAAATGCATGAGCTAGCTGGATACAACCATAGGTAAGGGAAAAGTTTTTTTCTGCAGCTGTTGGAAATGCTCAAGAGCAGGGGCATGCTTGTCACTCATGGGATACCCAAGCTGCCTCAGGGACCTCAATGAAAGCATGATGTCTGAGCAGGTGTTGCTGTGCAGCAAATAGGAGGGACGGGTGGAAATTAACTCGTGGCACAAGCTTGAAGAATGGGCAGTCCATTAGCAACAAGTACTCTGTGGCTTTTGTAACATGATTCATTGTTTACATCCTTCCAGGAGGGGCTACGTTTGGGAGGGACAAAGCTGAGAGCAAGAGAGAAAGTATCTGTCGTGAAAGTGGGAGGAACAATTCTGCTAACTCACACAGCATCTACCAGTACCTGGCTCAAGCCTTCTGCAGCTGCAGATGGGTAAATGATGGACTCCCACAAAATTAGGTGACTTTTTTTGTCCCAAAGCCTGTTTCTGTTTGAAGACTATTGCTTTATTATTCATTCTGGTTTCGCTGTATATGCCATAGGTGTTATTTTAGCCCTTTCAGTGCATACTGAAAAAGTTTGTAATGAGTCTTGGATAATTTCTTAGGGGTTCCAAATCCCTAAGAAATAGTTTAGATGCAGAGAGGCTCTTTTATCTCTTAATTAATGGTTAAGCTTGTTGTATACTCAATCTTGATACCATATCTCCCCACTGGACCACCACTGCAGGCTTGCTGGGACCCATTATGTCCTGACATCTGGCCTTGCTCTGAAGTGATCAGGAGCATCAATTTGCTCGGTACCTTTCTGTGTGTGATGCACAGCCCAGCGCAGTGGGTAATGCGTTGTTTGCACCACCGGAGTTCCGCTGGTAATTTAATTAAAATTGCCACATCCCTCACATGTGCTCTCACTTTTTTAGTTTCCACTCATCAAACTCTGAATTTATGCTAGTCAAGTTTTATCGCCTCCCCAAATAGCGCAAGTCGTGTAATGACATCTGACTGCATTTTGGCCGCATAATATCAACATCATGGGCTACTCTTTGATTAAGAGAGCAATGTGCGCTACAGGCTGCCAAAAACAAAACCAAGAAGTAGTTATGGCAAAGTCTCTGCATGTTAATGGTTAATGGCTCAAGCATTTGGCCATTTGCAGAGGTGGCAGGGTGCTTTGCTGGGGCAGGGTATGCACCCCCTCTCCACCCCCTGAGTGGAGGAGATGAGTTTTTGGGTGTGTGGTGGCAAAACCTCTGATCCGAATAAGACAGGGAGTGAACACCCCCCACCAGAAGATTCTGGGGTTTGAGCTAGATAAGGCAGAAGGCCAATAAGAAGCAGGCCTTGTGGAGGTGGGATGGTGCTTTTTATCATGCCAGTTGTCCTCCCTTACACTTCTGGCTCAGGCCTAAAACTCCCCACACCCTGGGGAAGGTCACATTCACACATAGGCCTGAAGGTGTTCATCCCTTCTGATGGGGCATATATGGCTCAGCTACATGAGATGAAGCTGTCATATCTTAGAAGGTGTCATAAACCATCAAAGACAGCCCCAAAGCGCTCCCAGACTCATTCCTTAGTCCTTCCACCAGAGGACTGCATGTGATCCACAGTGTTGCAACAGAGCCTGAATGTGCTGCAGAAGACAGGATAAAACTGACTGCTGGCACCTGGCAAAGGCTGTAGTGTTGGTGAGAGCTAAAATTCACAGTGGGCCCACGGGAATTTCATGGAACTGCAGTGTCTTCTCACACTGTTATAGACCAGGCCTCTTCACCTACTCCATAAATTATGTCATCTTGAATGTGATCCTAAGGGAATATCCCAGGTATGTCTGGTGCCTGTATCTTACCGCTCATTTAAGCAAACCAGCATCTACACTACAAGTTAAAATGAACCTTGAGGTCTTGCCTTTAGGAATAGCACTGCTAATTTAGGAAGGCAAGAAGGGCAGTGTAATGTAGTGCTTTGACTAGAGCATTGACTCATAGCAACCTTTACCAGAATACGGCGGGGCACTTCCAAGATTTGCTGCAGGAACTTAGAAAAAAAAGGAAACAAGAGTGATAATTTCTCAGAGATTTCACTGCCACTGCCACTAGTTGTGCAAGTAAGTGAATAAGAGAACTACTTCAGGCTAGAGATTTCCAGAATGATACATTTCATGGTGCAATCATTACCTATTGCATTTGCTGTGTGTTGCTGTCTGGCTCAGTACCCGCTGTGGGGGTAAACATGGGGAGGTAGCCGTGAGGAAAGAGGCACAAAAACTATAACAATAGTAGGTGGAAAATCACAGGATCCCAAGAGTTATGGCTGCAGGGTTAGTAACAGGTTTTAGATCAAGCCATCTATTCCAGATAATTCACTAAGATTCTCACCTTTTTACTATAATTAAAATATCACTGTAAAGGGAAAAAGAACAGGTCCTGCACTTGTAAGTTGTTTTCAGACTCTCAGCAACAGCAGAGTCTCTGTAAGCACAGCACATTGTCTCCTGTTTTCTCATCTAAGCACAGGCCATGAACAAAGTTACTTCTTAAAAGCTGGCTTAGAGAAAAGGAAGCCTGGACTCTGTGTTTGGTCATAATTTTTTATATTTCTTTAGAACAAAAGGAGCATAAGGCTAGGGACAAAATTGCTTTCAATTGCAAACATACAGCTTGCAGGTGTGGGCAGAGTTTAGCCTAAAATAACTGGAGGCAAAAGAAGGAGAAAAGCAGCTTAAAAATGTGATGTCAGCAGGAGAAAATAGACTCTGTGGGGCACTGGTTTTCTAAAGCCTTGTTCTGTAATCAACACAGCTCATTACTGTGGCTGCGTGCGATGCTACAAATGGCATTTGGATGAACACATTTTGTCTTTCCACCGTGCTCGCTCGTTAACAAATTGTCTGCCCAAATTGCTGAACCATGCGTATTGTGTCAAAGAAGAGGAAAGCAGCAGATTCCCTTTGTCAGGGTGGACAGCCTGTACCAAACTCTCAGTCACTGATTTTCAACCTTCTTCTGTTTAGACTCCTAGGAATTCTGCTGTGGAGGTTCAGGACTTTGTATAGATGCCTCTTCCCCCTGCAGTGATAATCACCTTTCTTTTCCCTCACAGTCTTCAGTGGACACCTGAGTCTGAGGTCTGCAGACCACAGTTTGGAAACTGGTCTCCCAAGCAGATTTAGTTTTGCTTTGTTGTTTTTTTTTTAACAAAAAGTCACTTTCTCATAATATCTCAGTTCAACCCTTAAAGAGTATTGATGTTATTATTGCAATGCATGAGACTGTCCCTCCTGCAATCAAGGTTACAGAAGGAAGTGGCCACAGATCTGAGATCAGCTAGCAGCATGTGACTGCACATCACATTATAAGGCATATCACAAGTTCTAGCTCCCATCCAAATTCTCTTTGGAGTCTCATCATGGGATTAAGGCAGCAGGACTTCTATCTTACTTGAAGAGAAGAAAGAAATGAGAAACAGAATGGTGTTATAGATGAGATCCCAAAGGTAATGGAAAAAGAGGACGGACTTTAGGGTTTGAATATCTTTTATTTAATATGTAATTTTTTGGTGGTTGCCCAGGGAGACTGTGGAGTCTCTGTCCTCAGAGATATTCAGAACCTAACTGGACACAGCCTGCTCTGGGTGGCCTTATTAGAGGTTGGACAGGATGGTCTCTGGGGGTCCCTTCCAATTGCAGCCACTCTGTGATTCTGTGGTTCTGAAATCTAAATATTTTCTTCCAATTTTCTGAAGATAAGAATGAGCTGAAAGAACAAAAGTGAAAATTAACAAAATCTTTCCCTTTTTCAGCCCAATTGCATTAACCACTATTAACCTTTCCAAACACTGCCAACCTTGTCAAGGTGAGAAATCCCATTTTGAAGGCTGGATTTTATCAGCACCAAAAGTAATTCTCCAGTACATCCAACCTCCGAGGTTTCCCTCAGTGTGGGAAATATGGGGGGCAAGGAAGAAGAAGATGCACATTCTGGTTCTCTCTCTCTGTGGGGTCATGATTTGGCACACATCACGCAGGAGCTAGGAAATGTGCTGGGATGTTTTATGTAGATGCAAGTTATGCCTGCATGGGTGAGGAAACTGTGGCATACTCACAGGTGTGGGAATATGTTTAGCAGCCGTGCTGAACAGCTACTCGTATTTAAAAGAACGACAGGACAAAGGTTTAAATGGAGCCTGCACATAGTGCAAGTGAGCCTGTACAAAATTATGTGTGTTTGCAGGGCTGGAGTTCAGGAGTCCTGGGCCTCAGGCTCTTTGGCTCTATCCATGAACTGACTCATCCCTGCTTCTATCATTTAAGGCTCTTTGTTACCCAGTGCAATTTTCAGTATCAAGTTAAACACCAGAAGGTGACATCCAAAAGCAGAACTGGCTAAAAGCATGGGCAAAATAGGCAAATGCCTGGTTTAGAGCTTGCTGGGGAACAGCTGATTCTCTCTTATTACCTGTCCGTACCCTCCCAAAATTTCACAGCATACTGCTAGCCCTACTCCTCTCTCCCTCTGCTTGTGCTGTGAGATTTAATTTTGCATTTCCGAGGGAATGAAACTCAGTTATGCCTGACTGCTGAGATTCACTGAGCTAGCTCTGGAGACGGGCTAGGCCAGCTCAAAAAGGAATCTGCTCGGCTTCAGGGCTGGCCCAAGGAGGAGGAGGACTTTTTGTTTTAACAGCGTGAATTGCTGTGTGTTAGTGACAGATAGCAAGTGAGGAATGTCTGCCCTTCACACCAGGAAGAAAGTAGATCCCTTTCAGGGTTCATCAGGACCATCAGGAAGGACACAGCCTGAAACAGGACCTTTCAGTACTGGTTAGAACCACTCAAATCAATGTTTAGCTTCACCTCTAGACCCATGCTGTTCTCTACCTGGAAGCACTCAGGAGTTAGATAAGGCTTTACAAAATTATTTGAAACTATTCTGAGTAAAGGGCTGAGGTTCCTAGATTAAGTTTTAGGCGGCATGTTAGTATGGAGGTGCAAGGCTGCAATTCCAAGATTTGATGCTTTGTTCCTTAATCCAGTTAATTCCCATACTTCAGACATCATTACTTAATTTGCTTCAGAATTATTCAGTGACCCCTATTCATACTCCTGTGGAGTCTGCTTTCTTCCTGATGTGATGGGCAGGGATCCCTCACTCACTATCTCTCGCTAGCACACAGTGATTCATGCTGTTAAAACACTGCTAAGTGTCAAGAATTGCCTTAATCCAATTCATGGCCTGAAATTCTTATGGCACACATTTCCCGTGTCTAAATGGTATGTGTCAGAGATGAGACATATAGCAAAAGAAGAAAATAACCCAAACCAAATTAACAACAGGTTGTTTAAGCTAAAACAGCCTTTGCCATCCTGTAGTCTAGTACTGGACTTTCCCAACAAGTAGAGCTATCCATGGATCACTGTGGTTTTACACACCTCTCTCTGCTACTAGATGTAAGACACTTGAACTAGTTTCTATCTGATAATGAAGTACTGCATGCGCTAATTTACACAACATGTAAACATGACTGGCTAAGTCCTATCACAAGTGTTTATAGTACAATTAGTCAGAGGAAAGTTGAAAGTGAAGCAAGAAGTAAATTTTCAGGCAAAAGAGGAAATAGGCAGGACAAGATGCACAAGTAAAAAGGCCTAATATTCCTTCCCCCACCCCACATAGACATATATAAATAGTGGGAGAGTGAGTTCCCATGCTCACTGGCCATCACTCATTTGCTGCATCTCTCTGGGACCTTGCATCATCCCTGCAAGATGTGGGCAAAGGTACTGTCTTGTTTCTTTGCACTGTAAGATGCCATTGTCTGTTTACGCTTTCATATGCTCACTCCATATGTTTCAGTTAGTGCCCATCACTACGCAGGATATGTTGTTCACCTGCTTTAAACTGCTTGTAACTGCTTCGTCAAGGCAATCTTAATGCTATAGTGCAAGTGTGAGTGAGAACTTGTTTGTAATGATGGGTCCATTTCTGGTCGCCATTGCTAGAGAAAGGAATCCAGCGTGAACAACACAATGAAAATATAAGAGCATAGTAGTGGTGAGTCCGTGTTGTAAAGGACAGAACAGCACAGTTTGGTTTGTTTAACTCAGCAAAAGAAAGGTCAAAAGAAAATACCACCACTCTATGTGGATATGTGCAGGGGAGTAAAGGAAGGGGAAGGCAGAGGGTACTTGAAAGGAGATAATTTCCAAAGAAAGAGAGAGAAGATATATATGCAGTACTGCAGGTATTAAAATGAAACTCTGTGTATAGACTGGTTGTAAATAATGTGTACTCTAGAGCAGGATATTTCTAATGGTTCAGCAAGGAAAGTTTTAGATTATTTTCTAATAGAAATACTAACAGCAGCTCACAGCTCCAGCCAAGAAGCAGGTTGAATTTGCATAATGGGTCATTGCTCAATAGGAGAGGAAAATAAATACATATAATTCCAAGATCAGCAGGATTCAGGAGCAAGGAGCCACTGCTTTTCAAAGGTCTTGTCTTGGAGAAAAGCTGTGACTCCAGCTGAGAGTGAATTCAATGGGAACTGGGAGCTATGAGCAACACGTGCAAGGTAAGGCTGCCAACTCCTGCCTCCTACTGAGCTCCAAGATCAGCAAGATTTGGGATAGTAATGCTGCTAATCAGGGACATTAAATCTTGCCTTCTTGTGTGGTAGTGGGTGCACCGGCTTGAAATGCTACTCTCCCACTGATTTCAATGCCAATAAGCAGGTGCTGTGGACAGACAGATATTTTTACTTCTATTTGGTGGTGTGTGTGTGAGAGAGAATAGAGAGATGGAGATGAGATAGAGATGACAGAGATAATCTTCCATAGTTACAGCACCTGCAGTGCATACTCTCAAGGACTCAGGCAGAAAGCAGAAGAAATACAGAACAGAAAAGGATAATGATGACAGCATAACTAAAATATAAATAACACAGTGACATTTCTGGGAATAAAAAGAGGAAGAATTCAAACCTCAGTTTTGCTGATGCAATTCATGTAAATAGGGGCAGAGCAACAGAAATGACCAGCATGATAGGCAGTAGCCCAAAACTGAAAGGAAAAAAAAAAAGAGGAAAGGGAAAAAAAAAACAAAGGAGGAAAGAAAATAAAAAAGGGTGTTTACTTTAAATATAGAGAAATACCTACTTCTTCTTTTTCTCCCTTCCCAGACCATTACAGGAAATTTCGCCAAGGTGATTCATGGTTTGAATGCAAATCAGTTGACTGATCAAGTAATTCAGAGAAGTAAGCGAATGATTCTGGATACTCTTGGAGTGGGGCTTCTGGGTACCAGCACCGAGGTCTGCCACAAAGTGGCACGGTACAGCAAGGTAAGGTGTCTGGCATTCATAGCACACCCTACGGTTTAGCTTTAGGAAAACAAGGGAAAGCTTGGGCTATGAAAAGGAAACTTTACCATGGTGAAATTCATTTGTGGATGGAAAGAGAAATGGTATTCTTCCCTCCGGAGACAATGAAACTTCAGTGGTCAAGTTACTTTTTAGTCTGGATGGGCAAAAGTCTGTGTATTAGTCTGTATGCTAAGATCCCCCTCTACAAACACAGTTAACTAAGAACCCTTTCCTTTCTTCCACCTATGATATTTTCTTAAAAGCATCAACAAAGTAAGCATCACTTATTACTAGCCTTTTGCATTAAGGGATTGTTAAAGAGATGGGGAGTTAGCACTGGGTTACTTGCAGTCCATAAAACATAACTGTTGCCTGAGGTACATTAGTCGTGCTTCTCTAGTCTTGCTCTCCTCAAACTAGAGGAGTAACTGACCCTGAAAAGAAGTCTTCCCAACACAGGAGTGCATCAAAGAGGAGAAGTTTAGCCCACTGTTTTTTTGTTCAGACCTGCCTAGTGGGACTTTTGCTCCAGAGCTCTGTGTGCCAAGAAGTCTCTTCCCACAGAGAATTCCCGTTTTCAAATCACAGTAGTTTATGCCCTTCTATTCAATTCACAGCACCAGGAGGCCACCTATTGTTTATTCAGGGTCTTACTAAAACACAGAAAACTAAACCCTTTAAGCAGACATCTTCCACAACAAGGTGATGACAGTCCCGTCATCACTTAGGTCAGACTTGATGATCCCAGAGGTCTTTTCCAACCCTGTTGATTCTGTGATTCTGAGGGAGCTGTTGATGGGTGGTGAGAAGGGATGTCAGTGGCCAGAGGTTGTGTGAAGATACTGAGTGGCCAGGTGGATGGTGTTGGTCTGCCCCCTGAGCTCTGTTTGGGTGGCATAGGACATAAGCCAACAGGAATCTGAGTTTCTTTTCATACTTTCTGAAAGAACAATATTATTCTCATAAAAGGGAGCAGTTAGATCCCGAGAGGGCATGGTTTGCTCTCGGTTACGTCAGAGGTACAGCACACATTTATCCTTAGGTTCAGGGCTTTGAATTAATTTATGTCAATTTGTTTCAGATCTACAGCTCAGATTTATCCAGCACCATCTGGGGACACTTGGATTTCCGACTGCCTCCTCTGTATGCAGCTTTTGTGAATGGAGTGGCTGTAAGGGATGCTCTTTTGTTTGCTCTTAAATCATACAAATTGATGCCATTCTTGCTCTATAGAGAACAGAATGTTCCAAAAATCTTAGCTTATTCTGAAGTCTGCTACAAAACTTTCCTAGACAATTCTCCTAATGTGCTTCAACTTCTTTCCAGTGAGACTGAACTTAAGGTATAATATATTTATGATCCAACTCAACGGCATCCCTTACCTTTAATGTGGGAGCTGCGGCTGTAGTCAAAGGTCAGAACGCTACAGTTCACAACCTCGTAACCTTGTAGCAAGGTCGCAACCTTGCTGTAGGCGCTGAGAAACACACACTCTAGCTCATTTCACTGGGATCCAAGTTTCATGCCAACTGGCAAAGTACAGTTACAGAAAAACACAGAGAGATGCACACATAGACACATACACATATAATATCACAAGGCAACCTGTTCTTCAGTCACGCAGTTTTCAAAAGCCAGTTATATGTTTTTGACACACTTTGTCATTAAAGCAATAACTGACTCTCCAGACATTTGTCTAAATTCAGATTGAGGCTGAAACCATTTGAAATTGAAAGATGTGCAAGAGGTGAGGTAGACGAATTTGGCAATTATGCAAAACTAGAGAAGAAGACCAACCAAGGATATAGTAATATTAAGCCTATTTAAATTAGTGTGACAACAATATCAGAGGTCCAATTTAACAGCTCATTTCCAGTGTAGAGAAAATTACCTTGGAAATGAGATCTGGTACCTCTCAGCTCCTAGAAGCCCTTGTGATACTCAGATCTGGCTGTCAGCATATATATGATAATTTCAGTTTACCTCGTGGTCACAGGTCAATTTCAAGCACTTACTGAAGACACCAGAAACACAGCTTACAGTGTATTGTGCACAACTTTCCTTACCCTGCACTGCAGGGCATCTTCCCAGATGGCATCAAAGTTTTTCTTTGGTGGAGACTGGGTTTTCTTCTATCTGTTCAGAAACAGTCCTCAAAAATGCATATTCACAGTATTACATGGCAAAACCTGACCACTGGGGAGCCTGACCACCTTCCCAGTTTGCTCTGAAGTAAGACATGGGTGAACAGATGTGAGCGCTCAGTTTTTGAGGCGTTATTATGCTATACAAAAAATGCCATCCCTGATGCTCCTAGGTCCTTGGAGGTTCTCAAAATTTTGCCGGGGAAGGAATGTATCTGATAAGCAGCACATTACAGACAGTGACTGCACCATTGAGAACCATCTGCCACCATCAGCAACCATATGCCATGCTGGAAACACCCAAAATCTTCCTGAGCTGCTGGACTCCCGGTATGGGAAAAAGAAAGCAGCACTTGAGATGCTCTCTTGAGTGTACATTTGCAGGCTCATGCCTGCTGCCTGTGGATGGTTGCACTAGAGAAACAGTTTTGATGATATAAATTTCATTTAGCAGTATTTAACTGCTACAGTTTTATGGTGTGACTCCTAAGGGCAGCATCAGTTGCAGCACTAGGGAAGTAATTTCATTATGTTTATATTTCATTATGCTTTGGGGAAAGTGAAGATCACTGTTCACATGGTGGACCTAGAACAGCTGCTTTAATTATACCAGTCTAATCAAAGCAGCAAAAGTCAATTGCAGAAAAAATGAATCATTGTCACACCATTTTCAGGCTGGTACAACTTGGATCAGAATTACACTCCTTTGCAGCAAGATCTCTGCTGCATTGCCACTTCTCAGAGAACCATGTTGGGAGTAAAGGTCTTTAAAAGACTTGAAATTTTTGCTTTCTAAGGAAGATCTAGTTCTTCGGTACTTTTTTTTACACCAGTTACAGTAGTTTCATTTGACTGAAGCAACCTTGCCAAGTCAGAGTTTATTTCTGACAACAAATCAATGCTTTTCTTTCCATTAGGTGCACTCAATGGACTTTGATGACACCTGGCATCCAGCCACACACCCATCCGGGGCTGTGCTCCCTGCAGTGATTGCACTCTCAGAAGCCTTTCCTCAGAAGAAAAAGATCTCCGGTCTTGATCTTCTCTTAGCTTTCAATGTGGGAGTTGAAGTGCAAGGCAGATTGCTGCACTTCTCCAGAGAAGCCAGGAATATTCCAAAAAGGTACATAGAAATGTTTCAAGTAGAAAGTTGAGTGGAATTGGTTTTTAATCTGTGTTAATACACATAATTAAATGTCAGTTAAAATACACATGGCACAGTTATTCGTATTTCCTATGCTGTTTGTCAGGGAAATTTAGGGGAGGTCCATCTTAAACATAAATACACTTACTTGGCTCCTAACTCTTTAGCTAATAGATCCCTTTTTGAAAGCATTGACAAATTCACAAAAAGAAGGCAATGATCTCCCTAGTGTGAATTTTTACAGATTTATAATAATATATAAATTTAAATAATAATAAATATAACTTTGTATGTGACTATTAATTTGTTTTGAACTATGAACAGCTCTAGTGTTTCATTTCTTTCTGGGGAGGACCTACTGCAAGCAGTGCTATTCCCATGTAACTTTTTCCTGAGGAAAAGTGACAACTCTCAGCTAGACCCACATGTGAATGATGAATGTATGCTTCTTTATGGTCCAATCTGTTTTCCATGGCAGTGAATGAAAAGCTTTTGTATATAGTGAATTCAGGTGAGTTTTTGAAATCTGGTAATGAAGATATATTTGTTTTCTCAGGTTTCACCCACCGGCTGTGGTTGGTACAATGGGGAGTGCAGCAGCTTGTGCTAAACTGCTAGCTCTTGATCAGCTGGAATGTAAAAATGCCTTGGCTATTGCTGCTTCCTATGCAGGTGCCCCACTGGCTAACGCAGCAACCCAAATAAAGCCCCTCCACGTTGGGAATGCTGCGAAGCATGGACTGGAAGCAGCTTGCTTAGCTTTACAGGGCCTTCAAGGAAACAAACAGATCTTGGACATGGAGTCAGGGATGGGTGCCTTTTATACAGATTACAACCCACAGACTCTGCCAACCTTGCAGTCCTACCCCTGGCTGTTGGACCAGCAAGACGTGGCCATCAAACGCTTTCCTGCTCATCTTGCAACGCACTGGGTGGCTGATGCAGCATCTTCTGTTAGGAGGAAGCTTGTGGAGAGCAGTGAGAATTTGCTCCCCCTTGATAAAATTGAGAAAGTCATTCTTAAAGTCCCTGAGGTCAAATATGTGAATAGACCCAGCCCAGCCTCAGAGCATGAAGCACGACACTCCTTCCAGTTTGTTGCCTGCTCTGCTTTGCTGGACGGCAGCATGTCAGTTGAGTCCTTCACCAGTGAGAATGTTCATCGGCCGGCCTTGTGGGAGCTCCTCTGCAAAACACAGCTGGAGCACCCTCCTGACAACACCCCCAGCTTTGACAGTCTGTACTGTGAAGTAAGTGTCACACTTCGGGACGGCAACATGATCAGCGACCGCTGCAATACCTTCTACGGGCACTGGAGGAAACCTCTGAAAAAGGAGGACTTGGAGAAAAAGTTTCAATCCAATGCCCTCAGCATCCTGCCTGCAGAAGCCATAGAAGGCATTATAGAGACTGTGTACAACCTGGAAAAAGTAGAGGACTGTTCTGTGTTAAGTACATTTCTATCAGGACAGTCAGCTAGAGCGCTTCCAGAGAAGCTGCGTTTCCTTTGAATGTTCCAGCCAACAGCTACATGCTCTTCACAAAGCCAGCGCAAAATTCAGCACAAACTCTTACCTGGTGACTCAAGCACTTTTAAATAAGACTCCTGTAACACAAGAACCATATTCAGTTCAGTATTGTGGGTTTTGACTAAGTAAATAATTTAGTGATTATGTGCCCAGCTTAGTCAGACTGAACAGAAGATCCTCTGCTGGCACGGCCAACTTCAGCTATCTTTGTACCTCTAGAGGCAGAGCACTCACTGCTTGCACACGGCACAAAAAATCTCCCTGCTCTTCTGCCAAAAATCTGTTCTAGTTCTCCTAAGTAACTCCATACAGAAAATCCAAACTCTGGAGGAGTATGGAAGCACTGTGTCCGTGAAAGTCATTGCTGTTAGAGGTACAGAGAACAACAGCCTTTATGTGTTTCTTTCTGCAGATTTATCGCTACAACCTCCTTGAAGAGGGCACCTGTTACGTCTGAGTGCTGACATTTGTGCTAAAATAAACACAGCACACATAGGGAGTGGTAGCACCAGATACTCTGCAGCACGTCAGGCTGCTCAGACTGCTCTTGTGCTCAGGCAGCAAAAGCCCAGGCCGGGCCTGATCACACCAGTGCCAAGCATGAGGGACTGCTCCACACTGCTCCTCAGAAGGGCATTATTTCCCACTTCCATCTTTTGGCTGCTCTGAGGTACAGGTGTGTTCCAGTTTTATTCTTGCCCCAGTTACGAGACACTGAGCAGGTGATGCCAAGTTTGGGTTACTTCAGGCCCAGCAGAGCACGGGCTACAGTGCACTGGGCAGGAGAGACAGAGATCTGTGAGCACCAGAACACTTCTCATGCAAGACAACTCAGTGTCCACAATGAACTATGATAATGAATTCTGGGAATTTTTTGTTCCTCCAGGAGTACAAAGCCTTGCTAGACTGAGCTTCTAGGAGAAGCTGCCAACCCTTTGTTCACAGTTGTAAGATCAAAGCATGTGCTCTAACACATAAAATATGTCTTCCTCAGGGTAGTAAATGATGTATGCAAAAAAAAAAAATCATCACTAAATAAAGCTAATTCGTTTTACTAAATAAATCTGAAATTACTTCATTTATTAGAGCAAAACTTGTGTTTTCCACATGCAACGCATTCGTGTTGGATCTTGGTTTATAAAGTTGGTTTACCTAGGGGCTCTGCAAAAATTTCAGAAGTCCATTAGTAATACTTGCTTAAAAATGTGCAAGGGGAAAGAAAAAAACCAGATAACCACATTCTTTTATTTTTCCCTTCTGATTAGAAATCAGAATTTAATTACTCATCTATACTGAAGGTAAACAGACCCATTTGCAACCATTTTACCTGTAATTGCAGCTGGGTAACAGCAAATGTCAATTACTGATCACTATTAGTGATGTGATAAAACCCCATTGCCCATTCAGTCTTTTTAAGAAAATATATTTGGATTTATAAGAAAAAGGAAAAAAAGGAAACCTCCTCTCACCTTCAACATATGGTTTCTATTTTAAAAGAGAAATAAATAGACTAAATTCAGCAGTAACCATTTGATGTATTAAACATTTAAAAAAAACCCACCACACTAAACAAACCAGGAACTGTGAAGTTTAGCAGATGCATTATTTTATTAATTTAATCAAAGGAAGCTACATGTTTATGCTTAGCTACACTGATTTCCTTGCAGAGGTCGGTACACCTCTAGTCAGGCAAGTTTCAGGACTTCTTGTACCATTGTTCCAATTCCATCAAAGATTTCATGCAGAGGAGCCTTGCACATGAAAGCACAGGTAGTAACTATTTTATTGGCTTTATCCACGTGGGATTCATTTACATTTTTGCAAATGTGCTTACATCCAAGCTCTGCTATAGCAGATGCCGTTTCAGCATCAGGAAATCTGTAAATAAAAAGACTTTAATTAACATAAAGAGATGATACAGCCATAAAATTCTGCACACGTAACTTGAATGAGACAACTACAATAATATCTACATGAGTCTTTAGCTGATGATGACAAGAGCGTCAAAGAGGATGCTACTGTCAGATTCACCTATCCCCTGTGGACACATCAAGTGATCTAATACCTTTGAAAACAAGGTCTGGAATGTGGAGCCACAATATGTCAGAATATACAACAGTTTTAAACAATCTTTCAGTAAGTTTGGAAGATGATACCAAGTGCAGGCATAACTGATCCTCAAAAGTTTGAGAGAAGCCAGCTGAGCTTGCAACCTTTTTCAATACCTCTATGTAAGGAGTTCCTCTGGGATTCTGCAGAGATTTTGATTTTTTTTTTCTCCTTCTCATGAGGGAGGAACAGATGCAATCCCTTGCTACCGCTGCTGTTAAATTTCATTCAGAAGTTTTATTGGGAGTTGACAGTTCTTGAAGCAGCACTGACTTCTGCCAGGCCCTGTTCTCATCTGCCTCCCCTAAACTGGCCCCAAACTACTACCACCAGAAAAACTTTATCAAAAACCTCTGAGCAGACAAAAGCCCACAGATGCAATCTAAACAGGCACTCAAATTACCACAGGGCACCAAGTCTTTGAATGCCAGCTGGACAAACGCCTGCTCTTCACTTGCACATTTGCAAGATGAATCATGGCCTTCAAAAGCATTGGGTAAGCAAATTCTGTATCTCACTTAGGATGAGCTGCAATCTGTCACTCAACCGCTGTGAATGGAACAGGAAAAAATAACTTGATATCCCTGGTCACCAGCATGCCTGTGCAGCTATGATCCTATAGAAGTCACTTGTTCTGTCCCTTTTAGGACTGACAGATGCTACATCCAGTGACTCATGAGCCCTCACAGTGCACAATAAAGGTGGATCAGACAATGACTTCTTAGGCCAGAGGTGAGGACACCTGGAGCTTTCATTATTAATTGTAATGCATCTGTAAATGTTATCATAGAACATCTGAGACATTTACAAGACACGTAGATGTGGCACTTAAGGTTTAGTGGAGATTTGGCAGTGCTGGGTTGGACGCCATCCTAAAGATCTTTTCCAATCTAAACAATTCTATGGTATCACAGACCAATATATTTCTGGTTGTAGCACACAAGTCACCTGAATTAAGGGATTCACTCTACGCCCTGAGAGTTCTGTGCCTACTACTATTATGCAAGTGAAAATTTGAAGAAAGTGAAAAATGTTGTAAGGCTGGCGGTTGGACGGTCGGGACAAACTCAGATGAGATCTCTGGTGTCAAAAGTTATCTTGAAGCATGCGGTTTATTGCTTTAGGGCGTGGGTGCAAAGGCCTTGCAGAGGGCTGCCAGTCACAGCCCTCAGCAGGCCTGAGAGCGAGTGAGAGAGCAAGAGAGGGGAAGGGGCAAGAGAGCACGAGGCAGAAGATGGGCAAAAGAGGGGCCAAAGGAGCGGGGCCAAAAGAGAGCGAGCAGGAAGTTCCTGCTCCTTTTACCTATCCTTCTACTGAATATTCTAGTTTACCCAACCAATCTAGTACAAGATACAAGATCCTATAGCATTTACATACAGCGTATAGGAATCCTTACATTACCATACTGAATGACCCTCAGGCTATTGATAAGGAGAGGGACACCTTTTACTTGAAAAGGGAATCACCATGCTGAGGCTTGGCACCTCAGACATCAAACTCAGCTCTTAACTCTATTTCACTTATAGGTCTCATATTCTCCAAGCCTAAGCAGTCATATTTGTAAGGCTTTCCTGTTTCATCCTCCCCAACATCTGTCACTAATTTTCCTTAAAAATGACTAAGTTACCCCAGGTTTGCTGGTACCAGAGAGACTTTTGCACAGAAGACTGTCCATTTCCTAATCCTAATTCTCATGTAAATTATCTCCATCTATTTCCTTCTTACCTTCCATCCACGTTTTTATCTTGACCAACCGTAACCTCACAGCCAGGAAAGACTTTGGCTGCCAGAACTGGTGATATACAGCACAAACCAATGGGCTTTTTAGCACTGTGGAAGGCTTGGAGTGTGGAATTCACATGCTCATTGACAGTACAGTT
This sequence comes from Dasyornis broadbenti, assembly GCA_013397935.1. NCBI lineage: Eukaryota > Metazoa > Chordata > Aves > Passeriformes > Dasyornithidae > Dasyornis > Dasyornis broadbenti. Next base: position 497,327 of record VZRN01006453.1, read on the forward strand.
CTTGCCATCTACAGCCCAGGAACACAGATTCTTTGCTACACCAAAACCACCTAAAAAGAAAAAAAAACAAGCAAAACCAAAAAGCTCAAATATAAGGCACTGCTAAAATCTATTAAATTTGATACCAAACAGAAGCTCTTTTTTATAACATAATCTTGGTATCTGTGGGACTGTTTAGTTACTGTACTGAAAGATTTACAATGTAACTGTAACCTGTAAATGATGGGTTTACAATGTTAAAAGTTTAACTGCACACTTTTTTATACCATGTAGGTTATATAATGGCCAGAAAATTTAATCTTCTTTCAAAAAGTAACAAATATACAAACATGAAAGCTCACATTCATTTGCTAGTTGCTAGAACAGCTGCACCATCTGTTATGCACTCCTCAATAAGGAAGAGGGATCAGAAGACCAACAGTAGTTAAAAGCACAAATATGGAATTCACGGGAGTAATGCAAACCATGATTTGACCCTCTATAGTAATGAAATCTCAAGTTTTACTTTCATACTTAAGCAGTTATAGAAGAGCTTTTCTTCTTCCCCAGAATTATTTTTGAACTTTAGAAAAAGAGATTAACACAATAAAAACAAAGGGAATTTTACATAAAATGGACATTATAACATATGATATTCTGAGACAAAAAACCTTGTGAATGATAATATAATTTCCTATTAAAAATAGTGCTGAATTGTCTTTCTATAAATTAGATTTAACAACTCTTTAGGTGCATTTAATCTTCATCTAATTGTATAAGCAGTTTGTATTTTCAGCTCCTTTGTTTGCTAGAAGTATAACCATAAGAATAATCAAAGTAAGATTATTCCATATGGAATGTGCATGACATCAGCTTTTCTACCATAACCGTATGGAAATTTCTACAAGTATTTCAACAGACAACATCAAGAAGCTTTGCATTTTTTAATATTTTTCCTTTCCTGGTTTGCTTACTTTTAAGTGTTATCTCTGAAATCTCTGAAGTAAGATTTTAATTTTCAGACTTAATAGGGTTTATTTCCCTCTAACAGTCATTACAGCAAACCCCCGAGCCTGGGTTATAACAGCATGAAATTAACATGGAAAACATCCCTGAGCCTCTACTCCCTCCTGATCAGCCCTGCCATCAACCACTCACTTTTAGTGCAGGCAGAATTGTTTCGCTGTGTTATACACACACTCCCTCTGCTGGCCTTCCAACAGTTTGAAAACTTCAAAATTAACACTTAGGCCCAATCATGAAAGCAGTATTTAACAGTGCTATGAATATTCTGGAAAAAGATCTTCAGCAAGTCAAGACAGCCTCGTGATGCTCCAGTTTCTTCATTTCTAAAAGTGATTACAATTACCTCCATCTGGAAGGCAATTTTGTGGTCTCTAAATAAAAAATTATCCATAAACATGTTTAGTATAACTTGATCAGCAGCTGAGTGGATACATAATTAAAACAGAATGTACTCACATCTGACATGGAATATAATCTATCTGGCAACCTGCTATTCTGCTGATGTTTTCAGTGGCTCTAAAATTAAGGCATTGCCATGGAACCGAGTTCTGACCCTTTTTTTGTACTCTGGTCAGTGTTCTTGTCCATAGTAAGTAGTGAAGTTTACACAACCTTCTGAAAGAAGGAATGGTGTGATGTATAACTTAATACCAAAAGAACCCTCTGGCATTTTATCTTGGTGAACTATGAACCAATAAATATATGGAGATAAAAAATCACAAATAATTTTCTTTTAAAAGATGAGCTCAGTTGGTCAGAGCATGGTGCTAATAACATCAAGGCAGTGGCCTCAATCCCTGTATGGGCCATTCACTTGGGAGCCGGACTCGATGATCCTTGTGGGTCTCTCCTAACTCAGAATATTCTGTGATTCTGTGATACCTACCAGGGAAAATGACAGCATCAAATTCACTAGCTTTCAGTTCAGCCAAATCCTGAATGTTTCCTCTTGCCAACCTGGCACTTTCAACTAACACATTTCTCTTCTCTTCTGTTGGACTTCCTTTTAGGTGATTGACTACATCCCTTTGCTCAATATTGGGGGCAAATATCTTCACCTAGAAGAGAGATGAAGTAATTTTGTGAATGTAAACAGAACTCATACATATTGGTCACAATAAAGATCATTTAATGAAAATAGGTTTTGACCCTGAAGACTCTTATCCAAGTTAAGTAATTACACAGAATGAATTCAGCACATATCTAAAGTGACATATGATATATTAGGATGGGTAAACACAGCCATTCTCCCCATCCTATTCCTGCAGCATTTTGACAGGAGGGCATTCTTATGCCAGCACTAAGCTTACTAATTTTGCCTTGACAGATAATCCCAAGGACAAACAGGACACCACAATTTACACCAGCAGCCCAACTGGACAAACAGCTGACTTTGAAGAAAGGTTGCTCTCAACTGTTATGGGATAAAAATGCTAAAAACATTTGACATTAAAAAGTTTAAGGTGTGAACTTTACAAGCACTTCTAGAGCAAACATTAGAGTTACCAGCTGTCCTAAAACACCAGCAGAGAGGAAGAACGAAACACAAGAGTACTTGGCTAGACACAAAAGGGGAATACTGCATCAGAATACAAAGCTCTGTAACAGGTATTCCACGGGGGGGTGTTTTCTTCTGTCTGTTTTGAAACTTCCTTTGCAAACTTCTCAGAGATGACAATTTTGTGCTAAATATGAGAGTCCTGTTGCTACCATCAGACAACTGAGTGTAGCTACACAAAGACAGACAGTGACCACCTTCTGCCAAATGAAGCCACAGATGAGACCAAAGCACACCACTGTGTCCTGGCCCAAGCTTCTCTGACAAGTCCCAGTTTACCAAAGAGAGCCCAGAAGCAGTGAGCAGAAAATAAGCAGGTGAACCCCAGTGAGGGCTGCAAAAGCAGTCGAAAGAAAGATAAAGAATTTTAGCCCGTCCTCAGCTCCCTGAAGCCAGAGGAGAAGGGACAGGTCTCCAGCTGCTCCTTGCTCCTGGGTTCACATGATCACAGAATTGTTAGGGTTGGAAGGGACTTCAGGAGCTCATGTGGTCCAACCCCCTAACCAGGCAGGGTTACCTAGAACAGGTTACACAAGAATGCATCCAGGTGGGTTTTGGATGTCTGCAGACAGGGAGACTCCACAGCAGTCTGGGCAGCCTGTTCCAGTGCTCTGCCATACTCAATATAAAGAAGTTCTTTCTCATGCTGAGATGAAACTCCTTATGTTTTAGTTTATGGCCATGGCTCCTTGTCCTGTCACTGGGCACCACTGAAAAGAATCTGGCACTGTTGCCCACAAAATTGGATTCATCACCTGGTGTGAGACAAGCCAATAATTACACATTTAAGAGACACATTAATTATTTATTTCAGAGTTCTGCAAGCCCGGTATTCGGTGGTATACCACAAATCAAGCACACCCATTGGAGTTTTTGTGCCATTGTCTGTACACAGAAATTCAGAGTTAGTAACTCTCCAAGTGCAGCCCCTCTATTACGATCGGCTAATAATTTCCATATAAGTTCTGTAACTCCTACTAGTATCTACACATGCTCAAGGGAACGATCTTCACCTGGGCAGGGGTCCTTTTGACCTGTGGGCGTGACTTGCAGTATTATAATTTAATTGTAGTAATAAGATCCCCTCTCAGTCTTCTCCTGTCCAGCTGCCTACTTGCGATCTCAGCTCTGTCAGAGGGACAGGCAGGGTTTTGGGCGGGGGTGAATAAAACAGGCTAGGGAGCAACATAAGAAGAGAGATTACGGCTGAACGGGGTTTGTATTATGCAGTGGCGGCGCAGGGAACATCGCGAACCGGGAGGGGCTGCGATCCCACAGACAGCGGGAGCCGGGGGTGACTCCCGGCACAGGGCGGGGGGTACAGCCAAGGCGGGGACTGTCGGCTGCTGTATCAGACACACACGCAGCCACACAGACATACACAGACATACACAGACATACACAGACATACACAGACACACCCTGCCGCCTCCCCCCACCCCCCCGCTACCTCCGCGCCGCCGCGGCTCAGGTGCACCAGCGCCGCCGACGCCTCGTGAATCTCGCTGCCATCGAAGACGCCACAGCCGGCGAGCACCAGCGCCACCCGCTTGCCCATGGCCGCCCCTCAGGCCCGGAAACCGGCTGTTCCAGGCGGCGGGCCCGGGCCTGGCAGCACCGTCCCCGCTCCTGCTCCTCCTCCTCTTCGTGCCGCGCCTGCGCCACCGCGCTCCGACGCCGTCTTCGTCTTCAGCGGCCGCATAGGCGGCCGGGGCGGAAGTAGATGAGGAGCTGTGGAAAACAAGGACATGTGCCTCTGGTTTGAAACAAAACAGGTTCGGATGTTTTTTCGGCCTCGTGTTCGGCCTGGCCTGCAGCAGGGGCTGTGGCGTACAGGTGCCGCACGGTGACCCTCGGAGTGCTGTAGAACGTGCGCGTTCCTGTCGCCAGCCCCAAAGTTGCAGGGCCTCGCAGAGCCTCAGGGGGGTACCTAGGAAGAGATTTTCGTTTGGTGGGTATGTTTTACGCCTAGGGCCGTAACGGTGTAATGAAATTTGGCTTCCAAATTGCTTTGAAAGCTAAAAAAAGTGGAGTTTGGCAAGAAGCCTGCAGGGTCCTGATGCTGTTTGTTTCAGGGACACCTTGCTCATCAGACCCACCTACTTCTTTTTTCCCTTAACCTCATGCTGGGTTCTAAGGAGCTGCTCCATGTTACAAGGAAAACCAGAGGTTTTTTAGAACACCAACCTTTCTGCTTTCAGCGACTTCCAGCTTAGTCCCTAAGGTATTGCTCTAGTGAACCAAAGGAAATGAATGCATTCCATGTCTCCTCCTTAGGACTGTGCACACAAATGCCACACCAGGGATCTGCTGTATTGAGTTTTAGTAAGATCTCTCAGCTCTTTGTTCTTAATTGTTGTGCGCAGTTTCTCTTATAATGAAAAGAAACTTGGGCTTAATAATGAAAACTTACACTTCTACTGCACCAGAGGCCTGAAAAGCTGGATGTTGTTGAAAAATGAGAGAGTCTTCCAAAAATTTGGAGTATGAGTTGAGTGAGTAGACTGGGAAGAGCAAAAATGACATTTGAAAGCGAAGCCTTTTCCTGTAGCAGAATGCATTCAGTTGAACACTGATCGGTTGTGACTCTGTGTGGAATGATGGACAGAGAGATTCTGGAACGGGACAGGGCCAAGATAGCAAAATTCCCTACTAAAGGGCAGATTCATGTCTGCTGAGCAGTGTTTGCTCTAAATGAATGTAGGGCTCCAGCTCGGTCTGTATTGCAGCCCACACTCTGCTTCTTGGGATTTAGCTATGCTATAGCATAGCTCCAATTCCATCCTGGATTCCAACCCTTTTCCTAGTACCCAGGATTTCAGAAAGATGTTTCCTCTAGTGGAAACCCTCCTTTGAATCACCTTAGTTGCCTGACAACAGCTGTTAGCTTAAATTTGACTTGGATAGCTCTTTGTATTTCACAGGCGGCATCCAGCTGACTCATCAATTCACTTATCCCTACACTGCAGCAAATCCCAGGGAGTTCATCTCAGCTTAAAACTGGTGATGAACTTCATCTGCATCCTTATTCCAACCCTCATCTCTCAGGCTTCAGCAGCGCCCCCTGGAATTCCAGCTTGAAAAGAAATAATTTCCATCACCTGCCCCCTAAACTGGCAGACAGAGCAGGAGCTGCAGTGCAATCCCAAACATTTACTGAATGTGTTGGTTTTGCTTGGCCCAGTTTTTGGTAGTGGGGGGCCCACAAAGATGGCTCCTGTGTGAAGCTTCTCAAAGCTTTCACAATGTCCAGCAGAGCCAATCTTTGATGGCTCTGAAGATGATGGACATGCTGCTGGCCACAGCTGGGCCAATTAGAGATGTTGCTTAGGCCTCTGTGATAACACATTTAAGAAGAAATCAAAACAATGGGTGCACACACTTCTTTGTAGCCAGAGGAGGAGGAGGAGGAGGTGAGAATATGTGAGGAAAACAACATGCAGACACCAAGGTCATGGAGAAGGAAGGGGAGGAAGTGCTCCAGGCGCTGGAGCTGAGAATCCTCTGCAGGCCGTGGTGATGACCATTGTGAAGCAGGTGGTGCCCCTGTAGCCCATGGGGCCCACAGGGGATGCTGAGATCCACTCACAGCCTGTGGGGAGATGTCCCATGCAGGAGCGGGTGGATGTCTGGAGGAGGCTGTGGTCCAGCGGGAGTCCCAGTGGAGAGAGAGGCCTTGCTCCCGAGATGGAACGGCCTGGCCTCAGAGGTCTGTACCCTATGGACGAGGGACCCCACGCTGCAGCAGTTTTGGGAGGACTGTCTGCCTGTGGGGGAGCTCACATTGCAGCAGGTTTGGGCAGGCGGCTGCTTGTGAGATTGGGACCCATGGCTACACTGAGGAAAAGAGCCTTTCCCTGACCAGCGGAAGATGATCTCGGTGATGAACTGACCTACCCCCCTCCTCCCGCCATGCCTTGTCCCCCTGTGCTGCTGCTGGGAAGGAGGGAGGGGGGTGAGTGGAGAAATGGTGTCTTTGAAGGTCTTATTTTACTTCTCATTTACTCCTCCCACTCTGTTAGCAATAAATCACTTTGCAATTTTAAGTTCAGCCTGTTTTGCCCTGAGTGCATCTTCACCCAGTTCCTTATCTCAACTCATGAGCCCTGGGTGTGTTAATTTTTTCTCTCCTCTGCCCAGCTATGGCAGGGGAGAGTGAATGAGCAGATGTTGTGGGTGCCTGGCATTTGGCCAGGGTCAAACCACATTGGACTGCTCATCTGTCCTTAGCACAGCCCTTATCCTAGCTGTCAGAGTCCAGAAGGTTCTGAGGGAAACTCTCAGAAGTACCTTACACAGTCACAAAGCCCAGTCCATTCCCCCTTCCTGTAGGAAAAGACATGGCTTTCCCCCATCCCAGCTCATAGTGCAGGTGGCATCCCAGGCTATGTAGCAGAGTGTGGGTGCACAGGAGCCCTGTTTCTGGCTCCTTTTCTCAAGATTCCTTTCTTACCTCTCAAAGGCAGAGATTGTCCCTCTGACGATGAACTCCTGTCTTTCAGAGGAGCTTCAGTGTGACTTCAGGTAATGTTTGTATTTCTCAGTATGCAGCCAGCTGACTCAATAGGTAACATATGGCAGTGTGAGTGGAAAAAAAAAAGAAATCCTGTGAGCAGTAAAGCTGCCAGATGTGTAGTTTTATCTGCTGTGATCCATATATATATCTGTGACTTTCCTACAGAATGGCATATTGCCAGTGAACGCATAGGCTGGGAGATGTGTAGCTGTGGTGTAAGCATCATCCAGAGCGGCCCATTTCTGTGAGATACGGGCTGTTACTTCAGCTGCAACAGCCTCTTTGATGTGACCTACAGTGTGATGACTCAAGTACATGTTCAAAGCCAAACTATCTGTTCAAAACCACAACTTCTGGCTGAAGCAGTAGGATTTGTTTTCCCCTTTCTCTCAGTCCCTTCCACCCTATTCATGTCAAGGGTAAAGATGGAGAAGGAACTGATTTGTAATGGGAAATCACCAAGAGTCTTTGTTGTTTCAGGAAAATGTTCAGTTTTCACTAATCAAAAAAGAAAATACTCTGGGATATGAGAAAAATTTAGGAATCCTGTCAACTCTAGAATTTGATCTTTGTATCCAGTCTCAGTATTTCCTCAAAGCCTGTTACTGGACACAGATGCAGATCAGCTCTGTGGGTTTATAATGAGAAATTTGACATCTGTCTGCATAATAAACTAGACAGTGGCTGACTCAACTTGCTGACGTGAGCTTTTTAGCTCAAATATATTTATTCATAAATGTATTAGTGGTTTATTTTCTATATTCACAACATAACTTAAATTGCATGAGAAAAAAAAAATTAGTGTACCTTGCAGCAAAATTTTCCTGTGGGATGTAATGAAGTGAGATACAAAAATGCTATTAAAAAAAAAAAAAGAGCTTTGCCAACTTAGTCTTTCACCCCAACACCTTCAGGGTCCACACAGTGGAGATTTAATAATCCCTGCTGCAAACATATGCTGAGCCAGGACTAAGAACCTGTTCATACTGCATTTCTAGTTTGGCTAATGAGCAGTCATGGCATCTTCATATGTCATTTCACTTCTTTGCATCCTGGTTTCATAAAAGGGATAAATTATCCTTCCTTCATTTCATAAAGCACTTCCAGAGTTACACATCAGAATCTCTAGCACTAGGAATTATGGCTGTATTCTAAACAAACACATATCTTTTTGAACAGATGAAAGACCTGGTGTATTATACTACACTCAAGATATGAAACATGCATGGTTACTGGCACACTTTATTTTCTAACAAATAAAACCAGACCTTTACCTTAAATCAGACACAATTAACATGCGTGAGGTAAAAATGAGATACTGAAATATAAGTATGTATAGGTTATGTAAGCATGCATTAAATTAATGTGTAGTGCTGAATGGCATGGGTTTTAAAGATAAGCACTATAGAATCAGGCAGCAGGGAAGTGAGATTCAGAAACATTGCTGCAATTAAAGGTTTTAAGGTTTTCTTTAGTACCCCAGCATTACTGGAAGTGTTACTCAGCAGCATTTCCTGCATTTTTATGAAGATACAGGGTTTTCCACCTGCAATTTTGTTTGAATATATAGCCTAGCATAGTGCTGGCTAGAGAACTGATTGTTCTTTAGGGGCTTATACGCAGTGAGCAGGGATATTTTTCTGGCTCCTGACAGTCAAAAGTCCACAGCATGGTTATTATTTACCCAGTAAATAGCATACACCAATGGATAGCATAGCATACACTATGGATGCCAACTACCAAACTTTGCGTCCTGGACTCTGATGCCAGCATAGCCAGTTTTGAACACCTCAGAGCTGGGAAAAGCTGTGTTTTCTGCAGGGAGGCTGCTGGCAAACCTATCTTCACAGTTGCCCTTAGTTCATCTGAAAGATAATTCTCACATTATCATCAAGATGAGAGAATAAACTGATATATGATTCCCATAATGTGTTGTGATTTAAGCAAGTGTTCTGAAATGGGTGACAGATATACAAACTTAGCTTGAAGCACTGAAAAGTTTCAGACAAGACTTCTGGGCAGCCTGAAGCGGCTCAGGGTTTGTAACAGCAAAAGCCTCTCTGCCATTTCTTGAGGCCTCACATCATCATCCCAGGGCCAGACCCAGAGGCCACCCTTCTTGGTAGGTTCTGGGTGTGAGGATGGGCACTTGATATGTCTTTCGCAGAGACACAGAATCAATTAGGTTGGAAAAAACCTCTGAGATCATCACGTCTAACCTATGACTGAACACCCCCATGTCAAGTAGACCATGCACTCAGTGCCTCCTCTGTCTCTCCTTCAACACCTCCAGGGACGATGACTCTACCACCTCCCTGAGCAGTCCATTCCAATGCCCAATCACCATTTTTGTGACGAAGTTCTTCCTAATGTCCAACCTAAACCTCCCCTCGTGCTGTTTAAAACTGTCCTCTCATCCTGTCACTGGCTGCCTGAGAGAAGAGGCTGACTCCGACCTAGTACAGCCTCCTTTCAGGGAGATGTAGAGTGTGGTAAGGTTCCCCATGAGCCTCCTTTTTTTCCACGCTAAACACCCCCACTTCCCTCAGCTGCTCCTCAGAGGAGTTTTGCTCCAGACCCTTTGCCAGCCTTGACTGGTCTCCAAAGCAATGCGTGAAACGACAGACAGCCAATACTCCAGCTAAATGATAACAACGTGTAGTTGTTTGGACCTCCAGAAAACACAGTCGCGGTTCAGCCGGGTGGCGTTTCAGAGGAACGATTCTGAACACGGCCGGTTTCTCTCGGGCGGAGGAGAAAAAACATCCCCGCCCGACCAGGCCCCGGCTTGCGGCCCGGGCTCGGCGGGGCCCGCC